>JAHZNG010004107.1:0-13499 GCA_027744375.1 Orchesellides sinensis | reverse complement strand
CCTGAAAACCGCAAATCATTTTTGTGGCAAATCATGCAGGGCACAGACGTCATCGGTCGGTATGGAACGATTGGCTACATATTTCCATCAACACCTAAAGACTACACCCATGAGATTCGTGATGAAGTTCATAACATGCTGTTTAAAGTGGAAAGGAAGGTTTTGGCTTTTAAACCTGCAGAATATGAGGTTATATAAGTAACCATGATTAATGAAAAACTAAAAAATCCTGGTGGCTTAAACTCATTCACATAATATTTTATCAACATGCCATTGCATTGTAAAAAAGTGTTCTTGTAATTTGCTAATCATTAAAAAACATATTTTGCAGGTGTGTAAAGTAAGCCGAATTGAAGTAACCTACTGGGTGGCAACTTTACGAACACCAAAGCAGGGGACGGTTGCAGTACAAATGTTATCATCTGGTTTACCTTTAACTCACAAAGCCCTCATTATGGCGTTCTCATTATATCTAGTGACCTTTGGCAGCTAGAAAATCTAATAGAAGCTTCAAGTACAAATGTCTATTTTTTCCTATAGATTTTTATTATGACTCTAGTGTAAAATGTTATTGAAATCAATCAGTGTACACATTGCCAACGTTCACACGGTTTGAATGTTACAGGAATAGTCAAGGCTTAGTAGGTATTATCAATATCGAGTTGATAATTTTATAACCACGCATAAATCAACTCAAACATATCAGTTCAGAGAATTGTAACAGAAATACCTGCAACATTTATTGCTTGGATCCATGCTAAAAACGTGTAAATATATGTACCTTACACCGCCCATGGTGCCTAAATTCGTAGAATAGGTAAGTCGTAAGTGAAGATTAAAATACGCATATAAAACACTGCGCTATCACAAATAATATATCGAAGTACCTACTCAAGCTAATTCTAATTATTATTAATTTGAAATTCAAGAGTTAAGCTAAAATTGGTGTTATTGGTTTAATGAATCATCATCTGTGGATTGATTTTTTATTAAAACTTTGAATGTTCTTATGCATACAATGCAAATAGCTTATTTTGTATTTTGAGGTTTAAGAAATTCAGAGAAAAATGCAAAAGATAACAATCATTAAAGTTAAGAGTGAGAACAATCAAGCAACCTATCCTTGTAATCCAAATAATTTGCTTAAGTACATGTATAAAATAAAATGATTATACATACATTTCCTTATTAAATATTTTTTCACAAGTTTATTTTAAGTTCGTACATGCACTACAATATGCTACATGTTTACTGTAAACAAGCAAAAAATATTCATAAAAAAGTCCAGTCCAGGGTATTGCACACAATTTTTTGGTGTTTTATTGAGAGTAACTGGAAATTTTTGCAAAATGCATGTAGATATGTTATTACACTATCAAAGTGAACACAATTAATACGTTTACTGTGCATTCATACTCGTGAGTTTACTGAAGCATGCGAATAATTCTCACGCACTACCAGCTTTATAACGGTTTTGTGTGCACCATTGTTGCGATTGTTTTATCATTCTCAGAGCATAATTTGTACCTATATACATTTATGCATTTATTAGGTACCTGCAACAATCGACTTGGTTTCCTTCTTCTCAGTCGTCTACCATTTTGTCAAGGTTGTCTAATTTTTTGCAATGAATCATTAGTATGCTTACCTTCATAACTATATGATGTGGAAACTTTTTTATGATTAAAAAGAAAAACGAGAACAATTGAAGCAACATGCATGTAAATTTGCTGTAAAGCCGGCTTTTAATTTTAGAATGACTAGCTTGTGTTATATTGGTAATGGGATAATTCGTACTGATTTATTTATGGAACGTTTTTGCATTGTTTGTACCAACTGAATCAGAAAATATGAAGTTTGTAAGAAATGTAAATAGGCTGATCAAAATTCTCATACGTAGCCTAAGCCACATACAGATTTGTAATCAAAATCAAATCTAACATTAAGATGTTCTATTAAAAACATACATTGCGTCTAATTCTTTCCCACACCTACGGAAAAGCATTTTTACACTAGATTTTTCTATCCTTAACCTTCCAGCTAGATTTTTTCTGCTAACCTAAGGCAATCCAGATGAATATTTTTTGTATTAACTTTTTTGCATCTTCTTCAACCACAATTTGTGGTGGTCTCATCTTCAGTCGATCATTGCACATAGAGAAGTTAAGAGATGGATTCAATGTAAGACGAAGACTTATCAGTTTTTTGCATCAGTCCTTAATTAGAAGACTTAAAGCATGGTCAGGTCCTGAAGATCTGGCTACGCTATAACCTACCACACTATAATATTCAAATTTATTTAAGTGTTTTTGAATAATCATAATCAACTCAAATTAAATTTAAAGCGTTCAAAATGAAACGACAAAAAAGTTTTAAGGGGTTAGCTTGGCTAACTGTATTAGCAACAGTGATAATGGTTTGTGCAGCAAATGTTGGAAAACCAACGGAAATATTTAACAAAACCGATTTAGAAATCTCAGAAAGCAGTCCCAAAGTGGTTGGTGTAAAAAAGCATAAAAATTATGAGATAGTAGTGTATGAATATGACGAAAGTGACGAAAACAGAAGGTCTTCAAAAGGAAAGAGGAAAGATATTGATAGCAGCAGCGACGAGATTGATGATAATAGCGTGGAACTCCCAATCATGGATCATCCAACAGATTCTCCACCTAAAAAATCATCTAAGTCCCGAGGTACTACGACTACAAAAACAACAATGAAACCTGCAATGTCTCCTGGAGAGGATCCTTATGAAGAGTCAGCTTCTGAGGAAGTGAGCACCAGTGTAGAATCCTCAGAAGCCACCGAATCAACTCCTAAGCCAATTGCAGAGGGTACAAAGCCTGCTCATTCAGTCGATCCACCTTCATCTGTAACAACAGCAAAACCTGACGCAACAACTACGAAACCAATGCTGCCTAAGCCATTCCGTAGTACAAAGGCTCCACGAGAAAAGGATAATGATTCAGATAGGGCTAGTGAAAGCGACGAAGACGATGAATATGACGACAATTACACAGATGAATATGATGACGACAACTCCAGTTCATTTGGAGACTACTATTATAGAAGGCAACGTGGTGGAGGATCCAGGGATAGACAGACCTCCCCTAAAAGGCCCCCCGCTAGCAGTAAGAAGCCGTTGCCAAAAAAATTTAACGACTTGGATGATGAATACGACGACGAGTACGATGAAGATTACTACGATGAGAAGAATTCTGGAAAAGCTCCGTCTCGGCCAATACTATCAGGAAGGCGGACAAGTACTTCACGACCAAGTCGCAAGCCAGGTACTGGACGTGTCACTCCAAAACCATTTTTCCCTTTGATTTATGACGATGAAGATGAGGAGTATGAATTCGATGATGATGAAGTAACTACTCGCAAGCCAAACCAGAGACCAAGGAAATCAGGCAACCAAGAAAAGGACGCAAAACCACGTCCAGGAAAGCAAAATGCATCAGAGCCACTTGACAATGAAACGGAAGATGTGTGGGGAATCGATAGCAAACTGAAATGTGAGGATCCTAATGGAAAAGTTGGAATTTGCCAAGAGTATGCAAGATGCTCCATATTTTATCAGGAACTTCTGGATGATTACGATGAGCCTATTGATCCTGCTGAGTATAAGTGCAGATTACCTACTCAGGTGGGAATTTGCTGTCCACTAGTTAGTGAAGATGATGTTGTGCCTGACGGTAAGGATAGTTGTAGGGAATCTGTAGATAAACGATTCATAAAAATATGGACTTTAAAACTAAATTTGCGTTAAATTTAACAGAGCCACTGAAGAAACAGAGCTTCCGGCCAATCAGTACAAAAAGGAAACAAAAGAGGAAGGTCATCAATCCTCAAATAAGACGTCTCATTAGAACCAATCTCAATAACTCGTTTGACTTTGGGGACTTGTTTTTGGAAGAGCTAAATGATCTTGAACAAGATTTGCTCTCAAGAAGCGTTCAAGTTGCCAGAAATACCCCAGAATTCGGGCATAATCGATTCTTTCCTGTAAGTATTACTAATATGATTTGATGAAATAGTCATACATGCATAAATATAATATACGATAATCCCCTAATCCACATATAATCATTACAGACTTCCAAGAGAATCAGGCAAATTTCTAATATTGGTCTGACTCTGCTGCAAACATCAAACGATATTTCTGAGCGCTTGCAACTAACAAATGAAATAGGTGGACAAGGACTGAAAAACTTCAAATCCTCCAACATTGACGCTCTCAACGACAGATGTCCATTCCAGAGACCATGCCGAACCAGTAAATACCGGACTGCTGATGGCTCATGTAACAATTTGCAAAAGCCTAAAATGGGACAATCGCTCACACCACTTGCGAGAATTCTTGAACCTGTTTATGCAGATGGTTAGTCAATATTTGTTAATATTAAGTATATTTCCTCGTATGAATTTCCTTATAATTTTTGTACAACATTGAATTATGCAGGACGTTGGGTTCCTCGTGTTTCTGTACGTGGTTTTGAGCTTCCAAGTGCTCGCCTCTTGAGTCAGAGTTTTATTGGCGACAGGAATTTTCCTGATAATCGCTACACATTGATGGTTATGCAGTTTGGGCAATTCCTAGACCATGATGTAAACAAGATATAAAACGAACATATATGTTATATTGACTATAACTGCCCACATGTTTTTACCTTAGTTATTCTATTAAATTCTAATAATCTTCTTTTTTCAGCTTACGTCTGTCCCTGTATTTACATTCGGTAAGGGCTACATGCAAAAATAATATGTTTAGTCTAGCATGTGTCTCTAACATGAACATGGAAAAAAACATTGGGCTGCCAAGTCAAAATAATATTTTCGTTTTAATAGCTAACAATTCCGGAATCAATTGCTGTCGCAATGGACAATTCTTATCTCCAGAGCTGGCTTTAACTCATTGGATTGATGCATCTAATATCTATGGAAGTACTGATGAGCAAACCAGACAACTCCGTCTGTTCCAAGGTGGGCTGCTTAGATTTTCTGAGCTTGGAGATGGTAAAATGTTGCTTCCATTAAGGAACACTGGTCAAGGTGTGATAGACTACAGAGCTGGAGATGATCGAGTAAATGAAATGCAAGGTTTGATGATTATGCATTTGGTATGGTTCCGTGAACACAATCGACTTGCTTTTGAACTGGCAAGATTGAACCCATACTGGAATGACGAGGAACTTTTCCAAGAGGCTAGGAGAATCCTTATCGCAGAGTACCAGCATATAATTTATAACGAATGGTTGCCCATCATCATTGGAAGAAAGTACATGGAAAAGGCTGGCGTAGTGCCATTGACAAAAGGATATTATAAAGGATACGATCCTAAAATCGATGCTTCTATAGCAAACGCATTCTCATCTGCAGCATTTCGAATGGGTCATACTTTGGTCCAGGGACTTGTTAAGCTGATTGATGAAATGGGAAAAGACGATGAAGTTAGCGTTATCAGTCAAAACGATAATAACTCCAGACGAACCAGAGCACCAAACCAGGTGGACAAATGGCTTAGAGGAATGGCTCAGCAACCAATTCAGAGCTTTGACCCTTTTATTACTGAGCATGTGAGTTGCGATAATTTATGAGCACTATATCTAATCTATAATGTCATATACGCACGTGTAATTTATTGTGCAATTTAAATTTTTATTTGGGCAGCTCAACGGAAGACTCTTTCAAGGTTCTAATGGAGCATTTGGCATGGACTTGAGTTCTTTGAATATTCAACGAAGCAGAGACCACGGTGTTCCCGGATATAATGCATATAGGGAACTGTGCCAAGTCAGCCGTAGAGCAAGAACATTTGATGACTTTAAAGACTGGATTTCTCCAGAGGTATGCAAAGCTCTTTTTTGCAGAAATTATAGACATTGGCTGATCAAGTACCATTATTTTGTGGGTGGACATGGACGTTAATTTAAGTAACCCATTACATTTGCTTGCGTAATAATTTGCATGTTGGCTCTCCAGACTGCAGACAGAATGAGTCTATTCTACGCTCACCCTGATGATGTTGACTTGTGGATTGGAGGAATTTCTGAGAGACCTTTGCCGGGTGCCCTTGTAGGACCTACTTTCGCGTGTATTATTGGGGACCAGTTTACTCGATCTAAGAAAGGAGATCGATACTTTCATGATATTGGAGGACAGCCACATTCATTTTCTCCTGGTAAATAAATTTAAAAATATGCTTAAAGCGATTTTTTCGATTATAGAATAAAATGTTGGTGAAGGTCGCCTTTATGCTTTATAAATATAAATGAGCATTGAATAAAATATTTGCAGAGCAATTGATGGAAGTACGCAAAGTCACGTTTGCAAGGATTTTATGTGACAACGGTGACGACCTAGAAGCTCTTCAGCCAGCTGCCTTTTTGCAAGCTGATTTTGACTTGTAAGTTTTACTAGATTTAAGAAAATATGTTTGATATCAGTGCAGAAAATCTATATTTTATTTTAACAATCTTCAAAAAAAATTGCAGCAACTCACTTGTAGACTGTAAGAGAAGCACAAGGATTCCGAGGATGAACCTCCGTTTATGGCAAAAAGAGCCTACTCCAGTAGTATAAGAAATTACAATGACTTTATTTTAAAATTTGGAAAAATCGCTGTAAAGTAAGCAAAACATTCTCAGCATTGGTCTTGAAGTAGACTAATGACTTTTATTTATGTACTTATATTTTTAATTTTTTTAATTTATACATACTATTTATGCATTAAAGTAATAAAGTTGACGAAGACGATTCAAACATGTATTACACATATATTACATTTTTGATTGGGTATTTATGAAACGCATTCATTATCATAAATAATGAAGCGGCATAGTTTTGTTGACGGTTTTACCTTAATGAAAATGAATCCATAACAAGGATTCCCTATGATCCTCACGTCATGATTGGTAAGCAAGGCAAAATGTTTGTTGCAAACTATACTTTCGTTTCGTCGTAATATGTTTATCATTTAGTTATGCGACTATGCATACACTGTTTTAGTTAAGCTATTTTTACATCAATCGCTGCCTAAGCTTTTATTGTTTTCACAGCTGGAATTGGAATATACTAGCAACCCATCCACATAAGTTAACCTTTACCTTAGTTTTGTTTCGAAGAACTTTCCCAATTTCAAGTATTCAAGGCTCTTCAAATACTCATTTGATTTTTCCATAGATTTGCCCGTTACCTCATAATATACCACTACAGACAATATATCATTAATACCTATACAATCAATGTAATGTTGATGCATATTACACGTAGTAAGATATATGTATACATACTATATGAGTGTAGATATGTATGTATATTCCGAAATTATCGATTAAAACCTGCCCTCAATATTAAAAACCAAGGTTAGATGAATAGGTACGCATTTAAATACTGATGATACCTTTTTGCCCGGTTTATATTTTACATTTAAACATAGTTCCGGTACGATATGATTAATATAAGTACTCGTAAAATAAAAGGATATGTTTGTTGTATAAAACTCTACTCGTTTATAACATAATGTTATGATCCATTTTCGCAAGCTTTATGAGTGTTGAGTGTGTGTATATCAAAAGATGGTAATGGTAAAAGAATATAATGTTACCCAGCGAAGAATATAAGAAGTTCTTATCACGAATGTGTCCAACTATGTGTGCTTGCTTTCCATCATATCTTTCTGACTGCAAATGTAATGGAAGGTAAAAAAAAGTGTAAGTACATTTGCGTATCAGTAGTCTTAGCCGGTTTTGTTCATTACTTTCATTACTGCTCGCAAAACATTAACAACGCAAAAACACAAAAGAGTTGTCAACATTTTGTCAAGCGAATGTGAAACACGAGTTCAGTATCGTGATAGAGAACTTGGCTCATTACTGTCTCTCTATACCAATCTAGAAAATAACCAGCAAAATCAAATGCACATAATATAGGATAATGAAGCTTTCAAGAACAAATCGAATTTTGAAGGTAGTGAAATTCAAAGTTTTTTCCTTTTTTATACGAGCTGAAATGATATAACATGGGAGTGATGGTAAGCAAGCAAAACGGTGGGGCAAATCCCTTTAAGCAAAACAGAGTGTCAAGCGATCGTAGCCAAAACAGAAGTAATAAATCACATGACGGCTCCAACAACACCTCTGTTCATCTTTTTGATTTTAAAGGTAATAATTGTTTAAAGACATGTATATTGTTTTTAAAAAGTGTGTATGTTTAATGTAATTACATAAAAGTTTTTATCCACTTTTAACGATACAAGGTGGTTCAAAAAGGTCTATGTCCAAGAACGGCTTTGCTGGAGGAAACAGAAGACAAGCATGGGGCGAAAGGGACAAAGATGCCGGAAAGAATCTTTTGTGAATACTGACTTTCTACATACACACGTATACTAGACATATTATAGTATATATTTTTGGCTTAAGTTGTTTATATTGTTGAAATTGATGTTTGATGTGAATAAGTTGAGTACACAAGTTTATTAAATTGAGTTTGGATAATTCCAAGATTGATAAAGGGTTTATGAATACCTAGTGTATATTTTGTATAATAGATATACATGTGCAATAGGTAATTGGTAATTAGTTTTATAATATTGAATGTAAAAACTTAACATAAAAAATATAAGCAAAAAATTAACGTTCTTTTTTCATTTAATTCAACTACGCATCGTAGCATTCTATATCTTTTGTATGGCAATTTCGGTATTATTTTAAAACTAAATATTATGCAATTAGCAGTTTGGTTATTTGCGTTATAAAAAAAATAATCATTAATTAAAACTAATTGATCATAATTTGAGTTATATAAATATTCGTAAAGCCAAATAAACTACTAACGGACGAAATTTATCAACTTGGCTTACCAAAGAAATGCTTATAGTGTGCAAACTCTTATTCATTCATTCCTAAGCCATTTCAGGAGGTCACTTACCCGGATTCCGATGCAAAAAAATATTCGATATCCACCAGGCGTTCGTTGTAATAAACACGATAAACACAGCAGACTCGATCTACGGAGTCTTTCAATCGGTTATTTAAGTTTACAATAGCTAACAGTTCGATACATGCATAAGTACTTTTATCTCAATATATACGTAGGCAATGAAAAGTATAGGTACATTGAGAAAGTATTAACACTCTGCAAACATATTCAACACTTCTCTTGAAAGAAATTGCATGGGCATGGACATTGCTGCTGGTTTCTAGTTGTATTCTGCTTTGTGCTGATTGGCTTTTGGACAACGTCATTAAGGCTTTCAGTATTGCATTTATGTACAAGAGTCCCTTATGAGACAGGACAATGTCATTACCTATCGACAGAACTTTTTTGAATAGCTTAGCAAACAAAGCAATTTGGTAACATTCCATTTATCATTTATTGGCAGCTCTAAAGAAAAGAAGAAAGCTTTTGGTGTTCATATCTCTAGTTCTCTGATACCACCTGCTAGCATCGTGCTGCTTCTTGCAGAACGTCAGGATTTAGGAATAGACAGAACAACACTTTTGTTATTTTTTCTAAAGTTTAGTTTCACCTTGTTAAAAGCTGGCAGTCCACCCACTCTGCACGCTAATATGTGTCAATCCAAATGAAAAATTTGGAGTGTGTAAGAAAGGTAGTGAGGAAAGAAAATTGATGGTCGACAGGCTTGAGACGTGAGCGTGAATGAGTCGGGTGGCACCATCGTGCTTCGTTCCTTTGTTTGCATGAATTCCTACAAATTTTTGTAGTGCATGTAAATGTTTCACCACAAATGCTAACTCTACAACAATATATGTAACTGGTCATTTGTGACAGACACTTTTAGTGGATATTGAAAATATCTCGTGGGCTTTTTTTACTGCCCGGAGTACTCTTTCTGAAAACTTATTGGTTACAAACTTTTTGGAGTAGTTTGTAATAACTGTGTGCATGTAATAATTTACAAAGCACATATTGCGCTTCTTCATTTACTACAAGACATGTAATGTGGTATGTGGTCTGTGGTTATAAGTTCATGATTATAAGGTCTTTTGTAATCCGAATAGCAGAATACGACATTGAACTTAAAAAGTTACCTGGAAGCTATTCCTTCGATATCTAGTCTGGATCATGGTAAGTTCTAGCGTATGGTTTAATTAAATTTGTCGCACGAACAATCCCATAATATCAGCCTGATATAATAGATAGGTACATTCGTTTCACGCAAAGAATTACGTGAAGAAAAAAAGAATCCTTATTTGGGGAGTCTGAAGTCTGAGCTTTAGAAATACCTGTTTATTAGCAATTGCTTGTTAAATTTAAAATATGGAAATTTATATAATAGTAAGATAACCAATGCGTCGTCGTTTGAAATGTCGGTGTTTACGGCCTCTAAATGTCTAAAGGATTACGAATCGCAAAAATAAACAACGAATTATTAATCTTGTACGCGTTATCTAAAAAGCGAATGTTACTCAGGCCCAGGGCTGTGAATGTGAGTGACCTTATACAATCTTGCACAAGTGTTTAAAGCAGGTGCAAAATATGACTTGTTTACTTCAGCTGTGAATTTGACATATCAATTTGCTGTCTATTAAAAAGACTTGACCAATTTCTCCTCCATGGTTGTTACTAAAATACCTAACTTTATGCGCACAACTTTCCAAGAAAAACATAAAGGCAAGTGAAAGAAAGATGAAAAGCATATTCACTCAACGTAAGTAAACTTGTTTTCTTTCTTTTCCGTATGTCTGCTTTAGCCAGAAAAACAATAGTGACATCTTTATTGCCTCACACACCATTCCACTGTACATTTCTTCCAGTAGCCAAATGCCCAAATCGTTGTTTATTCTTCTTTGTAATTATGTGGGAGTTGGTGAAAGTGCGATAAACAATCGCCTTGCTTAGAGTGTAGTGATCATTTTACGTGCCTTAAATTCCGACAAAGCACTCACTTCTACCAGTTTAAAGATTTTATTTGCATAAACTGTAAATAGAATGAAACACTTTGAATTCTTGAATTCTATAATAATGGGAAACAGCAAGCATAGCGTTGTTAGCAAAAAAAGTGACAATCGGCAGAATGGAGGAAGTGTGCCAGCTAGGAAATCGTCGTTTCCCATTGATTCATACGTAGGTAAGGTAAATTAGTTTCTGAGTGTTTTATTCTGATAACTGTTCATCTAAACAAAAATATAGCTTGTAGTAATCAAATTAGCGTTACCTTCATTAGCAGATTTACAACTAGGAAGACTGAGATCTATTGATCATCGACTGGGGAAAGTACTTTTATCACCAAATGAAATTCAGGACGGTTTGTCTCTTGATAATCTCAAATCTGCTTCGAGTTTTATTTTCCTAAGGAAATGTGAAAGTATGAGAAATGCTTTATAAGCTTGTATAATTTATTTTATGTACTATTTACTATTTCCTTGTTGTAAGGAAGGTTTAAAATTTTGAATTACGCTATTTTGTTCCATTGCAGAACCTCATTCAGGTTTTGGTTTTTATTGTGACATGACCTTCCGCCATGAAATTTCTGATGTTAAATTTGTTATTCAACAAATGACGAAACCCAAAAGAAAATTCAAAGGTCTTGAAGACGGCCCTATGGATATATTTGATATTACACCTAACGTTCAACGACAAATTCTGGGAATTGTACCAATGAAACGTTTTCACGAAGAAAAGAAAAGCGAAATCATTGAAGTGGGTATCATTTCATATCTTTATATCATTTATAATAATAAGAGGTTTTTAGATAACATTTACATAAATACACAGGGTGCCCAGGTTTTCTGCATAAAAGGCATTATTGGGCTTATACTAATAAAAGAAGATTGGACCAATGCATATGAAGTGAAAAACAGCGACGGGGATACAATATTAGTAGCTCAACGGTTCAATCGTCTCTCAGGAGGATATGAGTTCCAGGTATGTGTACATACTATAGAGTTATTGCCATCATTAAACAAAACTTTGAAACATTTATTGAACCTTCTGCAACCAAGACCAGTATGCTTTGCGATTAAACAATGGTCATTGTTGTTTGCCATAGATCTACTCATTAGCCCAAGCCGATCTAGCAATGGTGGTGGCAACGGTTGTACGGCTGGAAGAAGCCAAGTTTATTCTGAAAGTATATGCACCATGTCAGCCGTCTGTAAAAGCTTTGCTGATATCTTTCACTCTGTTTTTCATGTATCTGATAAGTCGTTAAGAAATTAAAAAACCGATGAAAATTGTAAGACATTTTTACTGGGTATATACGCGGTCAAAAACATGTCTCATACGCAGTTAAAAATTTTTCTTTGAAATAAATCGCATTATTTTAAATGTCATAAACAACCGGATAAGACACTTATCCTTGATTGACTTTTCAGTAATTAACTATAAATGGTGGTCACAAGAGTTGCAGTGAACTGACTACAAGCATTAAAGATAGTGAAAAGATACAAGGGTGTGTTATAATTTATATACAGTATTTCAATATGGAATATTATTGCTTTCTGTACAAATAAGTAATTCATGTTCGCAAAATGAAATATTTGCCAAATAGCCTGAGCTTGCATGAGGCTTGGTCTTTGTCATCGTCGGTTACTTCGATAAGGTTTATGTAGGTTAGGCGTTATTTACTGTTGCATTTTAGATTTGACATATTACAATGTATAATAAATAAATCGATAAGAGTATTCTTGAAATTTTTGCGTCATCGCATTCTCGTCCAAACCTACGACACTGACATTGAATAAGAATGTAAAACATATACAAAGAAACTATGCCCACTAAAGATATTCTTGAAATTTTTGCGTCATCGCATTCTCGTCCAAACCTACGACACTGACATTGAATAAGAATGTAAAACATATACAAAGAAACTATGCCCACTAGTGAGTACATACAAATATTGCATTTTTTGCTTAAGTGCTGAATTTCCAATTTCATACGCTGTGCACTTTTTGGTAGAGCATTTTTACCTTACATTTTTTACATACCTAATATAATCTTCCACCGATTGCTTTCAATGTTGCTCACGCCGCAAACATTCACAAAACATGGATTAGTTACATTAATAAACACATGTATACCAATGTCCTTCGTTAAATACGAAGTATTCACACATACGTAATTATTGAAACAATTTACCAATCTTTTTCATCAGCAGGTTCCAATATTATGGTGTAAGGAAATATTGTAAGTCTTGTTTAAAATAATTTTATTTAGATCCATCGAACCTAGTTCTGATGTTAAAGTCTATATACCCGTCTGCGCCTCCCTTCCCAAAAGCTTACTAAATTTTGATACGACCTTGGTACGTAGCCAGCTGCAAATATGGCATTCGTTAGGTCTATCTACTATCAGTTTTTGGTACTATTAGTGTAACTGAAGTACAAATTGTACACTGGATTTCAATCGTGTTTTTAATTACATCAAACTGGATTGATGAGTGTACTTGCAATGTAATTACAACGGTTATACATGTATGATACCGTTTTTATTCGCCAGAAAGTTAATCTTTCTGGCATTTGGTATCGTTGATT
>JAHZNG010004106.1:0-14905 GCA_027744375.1 Orchesellides sinensis | reverse complement strand
AAAAGTAAGACTGTCTACTCCTTTGCAATTCTTCGTAAAATACAAATTGGTGTCACAATGCTTACTATATATTCTAGAGCAACTTATATGAAATAAAAAGGTTAGTACCTTTCTCTTTAGAAGATATCCGTATTAAGACTACAAGTCTATCCATCTCAGCAATGAATGACTTCCTCGTTCTGGTGCCATTCGGGCTGAATTGTTTAGTTAACCTGTTGTTGTGTTTTATGAGACGTGCAGGTGAACTCCAATGGAAGTCATCTGCTGATGAAATACTCGTTAAGATGTCCTTAGACTGTCCCATTTTCTGGCAGCTCATCAACCCATACGGTGCGAGATCAGTAACGCGAGAGCGTATGCACTAAAGTTTTCGACAAGGTAAGAGCATATGGTGAGAAATCATTAACACCCATACAAATAAACCGACATTAATTTTAAATGAAGAAATAATACAGATACATATAACGTACGCTTTGTAGTATTATAGAGATATATCTCACAAAAAACTGGTGAGCTTCCCTTCGGCAGGTACAAACAAAATATATGATGAAGTTTCCGGATGAAGAGGTAAGAATTCATGCAAGTGGACCGTCACTTGCAGAACGGAAGACCGTCACGGTAGAAGTTTGGAAAGAAAGTTTTTGCAAAAACTATACAGGTTTATAAGTTGATGACGTGTCCTTGTAAAACTAAAAATACTTTTGATGTGTTCATAGCAGTTTCAGGGCCTTTAGATTAACATATGTATTCAAATGCTAAGAAATACATTTGCCTTTGAAGGTAAGACATGCGTTTTCCTGACATTAAAGAATAAATGGCTTGACGTTTCAAAGGATGAGCTAACTGAATAATTGTAGCTTGTGTAACTCCAAGTCTTGAGGGATATTTCACTTCAATCGACCCAGCGTCACGATCCTCTTCATCATCCCTTTGAAATTTGACAAGCCTTGGAAATGAAGAATAGGCTGAAACGCTATGTAAATTGACGTATATGTATATCCGGAATAGTGACGGTACTAATCATAAGCGCAGCTTATCTTCCGTTTTGCATTCTAAGTTCATGTTGAACACTACATGGAATTCCTACCCTATACTCTATATATGTTATACTGTGTAAGCAGTATACGGCAGTTTTGTAAGCGCTCTCCTCATATTTGTTTCTCTTTATGATGGTATTCACAGGTTAATTCAAGATGTTTTCTCGAGTCCTTTGAAGCTTTTAGCTGCAAACTCGGTTACGTGTACTTTCACCAAATAACACGTCAAGTTATGCTTTCCAACATGCAATGATGTAATCCCGGGACTTTTCTGTCAAAGTTTCGTTTGTCAAGGCTTCCACATCCTCATACCACCTTGCCTTTTGATGGTCTCTTGAGAGTTTCTCCGCCGCTTCTCATGGTGATGGAAAGAAATTGAGTTGCCTTGTCAATTAGCATGTTTTACTTACTTTTTGTGCTTCATCGTGAACAACGTAAAATAAAAAAACGGTATTGCGACCTCTTGTTGGAATTGAATTCGTAAAAATATGGGTCCATTTTAAGAACCTATACTCGATTCAACACCAATGCAAGCCGTTAAAACGGGGATATCTTAAAAAACGAAATGTTGACATGGAAGGATGCTCTCTGACATTAGTTTCGGTACAGACTTGCAAATATATGTACGCCCGCTTAAAATATATCCAGTTGCATTGATTTCCTTCCTAGAATGGGTGGAATATTTGCCCTTATTGTGTTTTTGAGTACTTCTGTGTTGCGGTCACACATCTCTAGTGCTTTTCAGCTTGACGAAATGATATTCCATTTTGATTTTTACGATTTCCTTGTTTACAGAAAAAAGAGTTGAAGTCGCAAGTTGATGTAAAAGAGCTGAGCTGATGTCACTGGTCCATATATTCTTCCTCTTCTAGATTTTTTTCTTAAAAGTAATCTCACCATTATATTATACCACTACCCGCAGAACTCACAGCACATTTACAACAAACATTATTCATGGATCATTAAACATGGGTTTGTTGGCTCGTTCACTGCTTTTCCCTCTTATTGGTCACAACAACAACGTTTTAAAAGAAAGTTTTTGACCTTATGCTATTTTTATGTAATTCGTCTACATCATATTATGTAGTTGTGTGTGCATTTAATACGTGTTCTCAGTATACATTTTTTAAATAACGGATATTCAACAATGGCATAAAGAGGTAGTACCCTTAGAAACAGATTACAGATAATGTCAACTTCTAGCCAACAGTACCTAACTGGGAGTGCATTAAAGTGGAACTTGTGAGTAGTTTCTGATTTTGTCCTGCTTTCTATATCTCACTTTCCTTATGTGGGCTTTCTCCTGCAGATATTGTAGTTTGAATAAAGATACTAATAACACTTAGAAATTTAAGATGACAGTGGTAGCGCAAAATGATGATTTTTATTTGATGTGTAATGATGGTTATATTTTTTCATTAGTACAATACTTCTTTGCAAACCTCCATGTCATTATCCATTTTCATAGCAAGCAAATCCATATTGGTGCCTATTTTCCTTTTTTGTTGTTGTTGTTGTTATTGGAAAGTTCTTTTTGTTTTCAGTTGTGGAAATAATTCAACCCGGCTGACCAACTCGTTTATAACATATTTTTATATCATTGCAACATCGCAGAATGGTTACTACTTACGGTAGACTGCATCTTTTGAGATAAACAAGACGAAAACTTGCTGGTTGATGTTTGATCTGCAATAAAGCTTCACCCGCTCAAGTTGTCGTAAACTTAACCAATTGTTTAAACTCCTATATTATGTATATTTACTTTTTTTTATAAATGTACGTATGATTTTACGAATGAATTGCTCAACGTATGAATGTTTTGTTTCGCTTAGAAGATAAAAGTTCATGATGACTGTAATCCTATGTGTATGGTTAAGAGTTCTTTTTTTTTTGGAGAAATTTCTGTCCATAGTAAAATCCTTACTCCTTTTCACCTTCATCTTTACGTAATAAATAGGCGCACCAGTAGGCGAGGTTAAACAGTGCAAAAATGAGCGGGAAGGTAATGCGGGATACCACATCTATTCTTTTCGAGCGAGATGGGAACTTAGATAACCATGTTCTGGCACATCCTTCGCGTTTAGGAGCCATTGCCATATGTATTTCACACTGGCGAGCCTTGTCTAGGGCAAGAGCTTCACGAGGGTGCCTCACCATTGGCTTCTACAATGACACAAATGACATGAACGCAATTGCTAAGAATGAAACTCCATGACATATTATTTCCCATAAGTATCTTTTGTTTTGATGCAAAAAGTCGACTCGATTCTCCAATTGTAGATCTACTCTAATAATGACGCCATAGTTTTGAAACAGGTTCCACTTACCATTCCAAAGACAGTGCTGCCATCTTCTAAATGGTCAGCGGCAGCAGCGAAAACAAGCCCAACAACGTTGTATTACTTGTCCTTTAAAAATTCCTTTGTTGTCCTAGAAATTGGATGTATGCATAATCAGAAGTGATGAATCGCTCGTGGAAATACACCGAAAAAACTCATGTTCACCATGTTATATTTGCTATATTATACAACATTTAGCTTTCATTCGTATAGTTGGTAAGCGATTGTGTCAACAGTGTTTTAGCAAACATGTATTTTTATACTTGCACTTAAATTGCTTTCACTAGCCCTAGGATGTATACAATAGAAGGATGGCTTAACCATTTGTTGGACAAACTGTGTTTGTACCCTGATTGAATGTTAAAATGAATGCCTAACTATCAAAGTCAGTGACTAACTAGCTCTTATAAAAACTAATAGATTTATATTTAGTGTAGAACAACATTGTAGTTGAATTTACAATGCAGTGTAATACTTTTAATACAAAGAATGCCCTACGTATTTTTAAAACACAGTATCAGGGAGGACCTATTAAATATCATCTGATAGTTGATAGTGAGATCTATTTATTACCATCGTCAATAATAGAAAGATTCTTGGAAAGAATCTTTATACGTTATGTACACATGTATTATCATTATACTGTCATCTTTCACCGTTTGAAAATGGTTTCTAAGTATAATCAGAGCTATAGTAGTTTTACTTCGTATTATTATTAACAAATCAAATTGTATTCTTTTACTTTTCAAACTTCAAAGTAAGAGTTTACTGTGGTTTAAAAGGTTCATAATAATAATTCCAGGGAAAGATCAGAAAGGTTATTAAATATCAAGTTTTTTCGGGTCAAGTACTACGAATAAATAGTAGAAGCCAACACCGAAAGGAATCCTGTAATAATGCAGCCACTCATACTTTCAATGACTTTCATACAGATGTATGTACATACCTGTATTCGTCTGACTGTCACAGTAGTCGGTCGTGAACTGTTCCAAAGCGAATCGGGGTAAATGAAGATCTGAAGTAACTTGAACAGGATCTAGTTTCTTCCATTTGAAGATGAGATCCTCTGTCGTCCAACCATCTGTAAAATTTACATTCAAATGTGATGATTAACTGCGCTCCGGGCTCCACCTCAAATCTTTTTAGAGCATTTATGCAACCATAAATTAGAATTTACTTGACTAGTCGAACTTTTAACATGAATATAAAAGATTGCATTTGCATAGGTACACGCTAATTAAAAATTCTTTAGTAATTTTCGCAAGTTACAATCAACGGCCGCATAATTAGTGCTATGAAATAAAACATGTGTCACCGTTGCTAGCGTATAAAAGATGTTGCCTGGTTAGAAGTAAAAATGTATAATCAACTTACAACTAGCCATTCTTAGCGAGCACGTTTGTTTATCCAAGGGATACAGCTTTAGAATCATAGGGCACGACAACGTCAGTGAAATTCTGAAAACCATGAAGACATTTAAGCTCACATCATCCTCAGGCCTACTTCATATCATAATTAAAAACAGTTGTTGTGCAAATTGCTTTCTTTTCTTGTTATTCAAGGAAAAACATGATTAAAATGACTATTTTTGATTCATGCTTCTAAGGAAAGATTAAAACATATATTCTGATGTTGTCAAGAGAAGAGATTTTTTGCAAAAGTAGGTAATAGTCATGTAAAGAAACGCAATCCATACAAAGTCTCTGAGTATTGATTTTTATGCCATTTTAACTGAAAGGTAAGGAAATGGCTAAAATGCAAATTTTGCAAGTTTACCGACAAAAAAAATCTCCATAAGTGTAATATGAAAGCAAAGTCAGCAAACAATGGATAATTTTTTATTATTAATTCTACAACTTTTGCACAACTCAAAACCACATCCCTCCTCGTTTACTTACCGTATGCTGTAAAGAACTTCCCCGTCTGGATGGATACGAATATAGACATTAGGCATGATGATGTTATGTAGATGCCCTTGCTTCTCATTTGAGAAGAACAAGTCAGGCATCCAAACCCGAGCCGAATCCGTCAGTGTCAGGTAACGTAGTTTTCCGGCATCCAGTTCCACTAGAAGTTATGTTGGTTGAAGAAAAAAAAGATAGGTTACGACTTGTACGCAGGCTGTATATTCGACACACATAATAAGGTTGTTATGAAAAATCATAGAAATAAGAGTGGTAGTTAAGAGTTGTTAAGGCTTCATCAAAACTGCGTATTTTTTATAAAGATACCTTCATTTTTGTTGATGACGCAATGTAATAAGTTGTATTTGCATTATACAACGACGTAATTACAATATAAGGTCATAATTATAATTACAAGTTATTATTCCATTTATATATATATATATTGGGAGGATCACTGTTCAGTATTTTTATTTGAAACTCAGTACTCTTGATTCAATGCAAGTAACCACTAACCTGTGAAAGTACAGCCGATGCTGTTATTAAAAGCTAAAGTCAGCCTTGTCACTTCCTCAGGCAATTTGTTTTGTTATGGTAGCTTCGTTTGCCGATAATTTTTCCGATTACAAAGCCAAAGGGGAAAACATTGGGTTTCGAAGAAGTAGCTAACGTCATTATTGCATTATTACATCGTTCCGTAGAGGGTAGGAAAAGTTTCACTATGGGTATCTTGTAGGAGACTTTGAAGGCAATGCTATTTATACGGTAGTTGCTGTATCCATGATACGCAGCAACTTCACCCTTTACATTTTTTGGGAATTGGATTTTGAAGAAAACATAAAACAGTTTTTGTATGAGATTTAACTTTTTCCTCAAATATGTAGCGTAACTGTTGGTTGCTTATTGAATTTTCACAATGAAATCAACCAGCCAATGTCTACATTTAGAAAACACAAGTGCTCAAAGTCAGTTGCCGAAAAGGAGTTTAAATTTGGTAATGTGTAGAGCACCAGTGTAGGAGATTTGAGGAAAAAGGGAAATCAAAGAAATTCACCAGTATTTCAACTGTGACTTTCTCAGCTTGTTTGTATTTTTATACACGTATTGGAGTATACGGTCCATATAAAGTTTCTTTTATAACCTTGTGACAAAACAAGTACACTATAATTTGGTAAGTAAAAGGCAACTGAGGAAGTGGAGAACTGCAATAGAGTTTGACTGACCAAGTAAAAATATTGAACAAACATGTGCAGTTAGAAAAGGTCTTTCTATGTAAAGGGCGAGCGTTAGCAAATTTTTAAAGGAAAGGGTTTCCCCTTTCCCGAAGCATCGATTGTTAAAGACTTTACTTTTATTTTTAGCAGTTAGTATTTAAAAATGATAGTCTACTACTATTGTTATCATTAATTGAAACCATAATTTGACAACGATTAAATATTTCTATAGCTTCAATAAATAAGAAAGTTTTAGGTGTGAACTTTATTTCACTGGTTCATTCAATGCTTCGCTAAAAACTTCATACGTCTAGTCTATATATGACTTCTAAGAAACTTAGGAATGGAAGTTACATAATTATTTCCTTCCTCTTTTACTTTAACTACCAACTCAAACTAAAAATATGTTAAGAAGCGTCATACACAAAATTCAAAATGCATGCAAATAGGGTCTGATTTCCACTTACTGTATGCTTTCTGTGTATCGAACCTCAATCGATCGTCAAGCCACTGTTCTCGAAATGTAAGCTGAACACTGTATTCCTGTAAAAGTTATTCATTCAGTGACCATTATTACGTAATCTGTAAATCTGGGTTGAAGACAGGCATTTTCAAAAAATGTTAGGTATAAAATAGCTGACTAAATTATTTCTACGAATGATATCATCTAAAAAATTTAAAACGAAAACAACATCTACCTAATAAATTGGGATAAGAAGGGAGGATGCTTTTAAACAATATATGTAAACAAAACCAAGATTTATGCGGTCATCTATATAATTGAATATAAGTTGAATACGATCAATCTACTGCATGTTAGTTGATGACTAAAAAGTTATTTTGGCTTTATATGTTCCCGTTAGTAACTAATCTGATGTAATTTGTTAAAATTTACTAGGCTTTAAAATTCCAACAGCTCAACAAGAGTGCAATCCTTTTCTCAAATGATTTTTATGAATTGTTAGCATTCAGCAATAAATACATAAACCTTTCAAACGAAGACGTATATATGACGCTTTGGTATTTGGAATTACTAAGCATGTAATACTTTGCATGTAGTGTTTGATTTTCTAGAATAAAGCAGGTATTTTTCCGGTGAGCTTATAAATATGAAGAAGCACATTTCAAGTTGAGATGTTGGTGTTAGTGGTAGCATAGAGAAAAAATTACAAAAGTAAAAACAAGTGCAAGCATTCTGAATGATTGAAATAAATGGAAAAAGAGAACAAAGGCTAAGGGAGAGAGAGAGAGCAGAAAATCAAACGAGTCTTTTCAGTTTCAGGAAATAGAAAATCTACAAAACTTACTACTCAAGATAGACAGTATATGAGTTAATTAACTTCAATTTCAATATAAAGTAATCCGTCGCACTCAGGCATAACTCCTTTACACTTAGAATCAGTCTTGCAGCGTTACTAATAAATGCTTGCCAAATAACATGTAATTCAATCCGTTAGGCTTTACTGCAACTCTCTTCCCTTTCAATGACGCTCTCTGTTCTCTCATAGTCAACTACAATTATTTTACTTGTACATCTTGTTTAATATTCCTTATATGCTTTATAACTATATTCCTAAATCCTAAACGCTAATTCAACCTAGTGTTTAGTGGTACACGAAGTGAAATTGAATTAATACAGACTCTATTACACTTTGAAAACCAGGTGTTACTAAGCGACCCGACATTTTCAATATAGCCAAATGACTACACGAGATATTCCTGTGAAATCCGATATTATTCCACTGGAGCACATGTACCATCGCTTTATAACGATATGAAATTCAATTAAAATTAACATGTAGTGAATTAATGCTAATTTTATTCTACTAACCGTAAGCAAAATTTCGTGAACGTATTTTTTACAAGCTTACTACTGTTAGTATTCTTGAAAATTAAAATTATCAAATTTAAATCCAATCAAAATTACTAAGTAAACTGTATAATTTCATTTAATATTTTTATAATAGTTTTAAATAGTGATAGTAAACGTGCTCTCAGAATGAACGTATCTACATAGCTGTAAGTAAGTAACTGCAATACAGTTTTGGCATGTATAAGTGGTTTTAAAAGCAATGATTTAAACTTATTACTTGAGTTAAGTTATGATGGCACTTAACTACAAATTCAGAACGATTCTTGTATAAATAGCAGCGTTAAAACCTAATAATCTTCCTACAACGTCATGCAGCAAACCTAACTTCCCACTTATTTATTTTATCCGCCTTCCTGTGTTTATGTGTGCTTTTGATTATGACTGAGTGTGAGAGAGAAAGTGATGTGCTCTAATGCAAAAATAGATTGTGTAAAAAAAGGTAGAAAAATAAGGTTATTTTCATTGAACAGAAGCAGAAACAGTGAAAGAAAAGCTAGAAAGAGATAAAGATACTGGAAGAAACAAAAGTTGGAAAAAGAGGGAAAATAAATTACATACATAAGTACTTACACACACTGGAAGCAAAATCACAAAAGCCATTAGAAAAAAGCAGACTTCGTGCTACGACGCTCTGCTTGTTATAATGGCAGGACGGAAATAGTTAACTATACTCCTCCATCATCACCTCTTACGCATTATCATTCCATTCTCCAAACTTGTTTTTAAAAGTCAAAGTCCCATCATCAGGGTTTGTGCATAACTTCCTCCGCATAATCAACGAGGAAAACAAAAAATACCGCAATTTCCGAGGCAAGAAAAAATGGAAGCAAAAAATCTCGAAGCTCAAAAGCAGCCAGGAAACATACGCAAAAAGAGTTTTTGATAAGTAAAGTTTGTTTTAGGAAGAGGTGACGTTGATTTCCGGTCGTTGTTAAGAAGGGAAACGTATTATATATATGTAGCATATATAACTAAAAAGCATGTACAATCAAGATTGAAAAAATCTTCAATATGATAAAACCCCTTGAAACATGATTCTTCCTATGTAAATGAATTTCTATAAATATAACTCAAAATCTGTAAGCAGATTTTTTCAGTTGACGTGCTGGAGTTTGAAAACAGTCAAATTTAGTATGGGTGTTGTCAACTCTAGCTATGTAATACGTGTGGAGATATCGTATGTATTATATGCTTATTCATTTATTTGCATATCGATAAAATTTCATCATTCCAGACGCATAACGTTATAAGGACAGTATGACGAGGTTATCTGAGAATTGTTGAACTCTCGTCGCAGCGGTTGCTATCTGTACTCTCTACAAGAAGGCTGCTTGGTTAGTGTATTTTTAGGTAAAAAAGAAGCATAGGTTTTTTTTACTATCCTGCAAGCTTTCACCTTAAGTTTTGAATATTGAACTAGATTATTTTAGCTTGGGGCAAGTGACAAGTCAAGCAAATTCAGTTTATAGCTTATCTCTATTGTATAAGCAGCAAAATACTATTAAGCAGAATATCCATGTTTTATAATAAACATTTATTTGAAAAATATTTTGATATAGGACAGATCTTAATAAGAAGGAAAGTTTAAAAACGAGAGAAATAGAAGAATGAGTGTAGAAATCGATTGGATGTCGGTTTTTAAACGACAAGAGGATTTGTTGAATGTATGGGTATATATTTATATAAAGAATATTTCCGAGACATGTTATATAGTACTCAGTGTGCAGACATACTAGAAAAAGAACGAATCACCACTTATAGGTTACATATAACTAGTTTTTGTGCATTGAATCTTAGATATTTTACTTTATGTCAAAAAGATGAAAGTAGATGGAAAGAAGCCATGTCCATAATATACGTAGCAAACGCTGTGCTAGAATTCATAGAGAATCCCATTATTTCCAAAATGCTGTAGCAATAGCATTTCGTTATTGTCGCATATAAGATGAGCATATCACTTCACGCACATTACCTTAAATTTGTCTAAACTACCTTATGATGGGTAAACAAACAGCAAAGTTGTATGTAATAAAAGTAACGGGTGTTTCTTTTTGTGTAAACTAGTTCTGTGTAGCATGTGTACAGTATAATACTATAATATATATAGATACAGAGGAAGAAAGTATATAGTTAAAATACATTTGCTTTTTAGCTAAGGTGACTGTACCGTATATTTTATTGTATATTTTTTACATAACAGTTTGAAATTGAGTGATTTACTTTTTTGCATTTACAATACATAATATAAAAAACAGTAGCTTGATAAAAGCCAAGTAATATTATGCATAAAGTACTTATATATAATATATTATATGGTATATATGCATACGTACGACTATAGAGGATTGGTAGTATAGTGAGTGAAGAGATAAGCGAAAAACTCACATGAAGAAGTACGGTATATATAAATATATATATATATTAGGTATATTATATGTGTGACACAGAAAGTAGAGTGTAGAGTGAGCGCAAGGCGAAAGTGTCACACGTGCTGGAAATCACGTCACAGTTTTTATACTGAAAGTCATGTAGTGTACTACACAAAACAGATACAATAATACACAAATACATTTATATTACTTAAGAGATAAATGCATCGCAAGACGAAAGAAGAAGTAACGGAACAAAAAAATAAACAGAAGGAAAGGTCTTTGGGTTGACGAGACAGAGAGCTTAGGGGCTGCTGTTGTACACATTTTTCTTGGCTGACTTTCTCCTTACTTTCTCTTTTCTATTTCCACTGAAAAAAAAATCCGATTTTTAGTTTCTCGTTGGCATAAACGATTGTATTCATGGCCAGTAAGGGTTGTCACCATAATAATCACATTTGTGAAGTCTATACGATCGGAATAATTATGGAGCATTAACTATAATTTGCACTTATTAAAAAGGTCACGTTCAGAAACCATTTAGTATTACCTAGTGAGCTACTAACGTAAGATGATTTGCAAATGGTTGTGTACTGGGAGGAAATCGAAGAATTTTTGGGATGTGAAGTAATAAATTACTACCATAATGATCTCTGCCGCTGCACTACTAAAAGGATCGGGCTCAAGGCTTCTTTATTTTTGCAAATTGAATGTGCACTCACATTTAAAAAGCCGTTTCTGGAGAAGGTGACCAAAAGAAACAAAGGAAGGTGTGCATTTATCTATGTTCGTAGTTACCTGTTTGCACGCATAATAATGTTACCCATTTTACCTTCCTACGTTTTACTCGTAAAGTCCTGCCGTAATAGTTTATGTTATTAGCCGCTGAGAGACCAGACAAAATTATGGTTGGGAGTAAAATTCTCGGTATTCATGTCGCAGGCAAGCCTGCCACCTAAATAGCCATATGCATCTCCTTTTGTGTTTCTTGAATGTATTTATTCGGCAATTAGCAATCTGTGATCACGGCAAGGGTCGTTTGAAATTAGTAATAGTCTCTTTTATATCCATAAGATATCATGGAACTAGGTAGCTACGGTTATGCAAAACTAAAAAGGTGCCTGTGCTACCTAAAATAGCTGGAAAATATTGACGCCTGGAGTAAATGAAAACAAGTATAAAACTCAAAAAAAGTTCATAAAACATTGGGCCAAACTGGTTAAACTAATATAATGGGAAAGGACAGCTTTAAATTTATATAAAAGTGAAAGCTAATAAATCAACTTTTACAGTTTGTGTTGTTTATATACATAAGTACGTATATATTGCTAAAAACTTGGATGGGTCTCTTATGTCTTAAAATAAATAAATGTAAGAACAAGTCACTGGTAATTTAGAAAATACAGAGCCTAACTTTTTGTAAGGAAAAATTGAAAGAAAAGATAATTGGATCTTATTGTGACTTCGTTAGATTTTAGACAGAATCCTTTGTTTCTTTCATTAGCTGACTCTTCCAGAAACCTCAGTTATCAATGCCTTTATTTACCATTGTTTAACCTTATTCCCCTGGGGTTATCTGCAAACTAGGGAAGACAGTACTATTTTGAATTGTTTATCTCGGGTTAATTTTGAAGATAAAACAATTATGCGACTCTCATTGTAATTGACTTTTAATGAAATGATGGTTAAGATACTTTACCCTACATTCTGATTCTATTTAGAAATTAGGAAGCTTTTAGCTTTTATCTTTTAGCTTCACGGCGATGATTTCTATTTGACGTGTGCATTCACTTTGAATTCAACCAAAAATAATTCATTTAGAAAATGATAATATTTTAAGTATGCCATAGTTCAATGGAGATATTTTACCTTCCACTTACATTGGAATAAAGAAACTCCAGCTATATACGCAAAATTTTACTTTCATTTAACTATATAATTCGATTCTGTTAATTATAGTATAATATTAATACATTTTTCGAGATAACGGCAGATTATAAAAGAACAGATTTACAAACTTCATAGTAGGTAATTAAATCTTTCACATAGTAAAATACTAAAGCTTCCTTGGTACAGCTTCCACTATATCTGACTTCGTAGTCATTTTCGTTTCCTTTCGGAACTAAATTTGACGTTTTTAAAATTTTAGTCTGACGCTTCAAATCCTTGCTTGCGTTGAAGTTTTTAAGATTGTTTTTTAAAACTCCAGCTGAAGAAGAAAAATTGTCTGAATAACCTATTTTTCTCGCTGTGACGATAAAATACGAGACATGACGCAAAAATTGATGCATAATGATAGGCTATAACAATGATATATAGCAGCACAGGAAGAAGTTGATAAGGAGATATTATATTAAAGATGTGAAAAATGAAGCGTTCCCCTGAAATAATAATTGAAAGCTTTTAGCACAAGATAAGGAAGAAGTAAATGATCAGACAGCGTGATAACTGTGAAAGTTTTAGTGTTCTTATGAACAGTTATTAATGACGACATACGCTTCAAACACTACCCTTAAATATTTATCTATATCAAACTTCTCTAAAACTTTTGCCTATATATGGGGTAAAAATTTGTTGAACCTAAACAATAGTGTTCATGAGTACAGCCAGAACTGCAAAAACTCCCATAAAACTATAACAAAAAGTTGTTCCCCTAAACATATTGATAAAGGAAATGGTTTAGGATTAAATAAATAAAGTATGCAATACACACACATGACATCTAGCATGCCTCAAACGGTCCTGCAAATATCGAACACATTTAGTGAATCGTTTATACTTGGATTCATTATCAATCTGCATATCTGAAACACTCAAAGTTCCTCTGAGCAAAGAGAGAGACAAAGAAATGCAAGGTGCATACAAGGTTTTCAGTACATGATATACAAACACAAATATATTTTTGAAATTCATACACGTTGAATAATTGATTTAGTAATTGAAACCATACATCGCATTCATAATAGCACAGTGTGCAAGGTAAAGCTGCATTAGCAAGCTAAATTATTATTTATAATGTAGCTCAGGCCCTAAAACAAGATCTTTCATATAAGCTCAGTTGCTGTGAGCTGTGTGGTGGTGATCGTGACAGGCATACACAAATTGCAAACCAATGCCTCTCATCATCATCATCCTACCTACACGTTGTCAACTCATAATATGAAATGTGAAAGTACAGAGTCTTATTAATAACGTACAGAGCAAACCAAAAGAAGATACAGTATAGAAAGAGAAAAGAAGGAAGAAAATTACGTACAGTTTAAAAAAGATAATATACAAACTATTTTATGGTGCTGTGTGTGCTATTCAACTCTTTAGTTGAGCACAGACAAGACATTCCTACTGTGAGCTTACTCTGTGTTCCATTTGAGAGAAAGGTAAAGGAATGAGCACAAGACAACGATTGTGGAATGACAATTTTCTCTTTTTGTTCCCAGCTAAATATCTACACGTTATTCCAACTGTGCTTCATGATTGTATATTATGCTTTTTTACCTACCCTACCTTATGTAAATATGTCTCTTTGGTATCCCTACAACATTATATTTTCTAAACTCCCTTGAAAGTATATAGTGCATTTAGCATTAAAAATAGAAGATTTCGAAAGATGAGAATTATTTTTTCTCTTTTATACAAAAGGATGTGCACACATTTAAACACACTATATAATACACTACGTGTAACATAAGAAGATGACAATAAAACTGAGCAAACATATGCGTGACCTGATCATATAAAAATGCATACACACGTAGTAGCCAACGTAAGTTATGAGAATTAATATTCAAAATGGATTGATAGTTCGTGCCAAGATTCTGTTTGTGAAGTTAGATTTTCACTTGGATCTTCTCAAGTTTGCGAGGGGTTTTTTGGGGCTTGGATCCGTTTCAAAAGCTTAGAGGCAAAGCTTCTGCTTAAAAACTTGGTTTTATTACCATAAGTGACGTGAAATTTTCAACGTATACTTAATAATATTGGATGTTAGGGTACACCTAATGTGTGTAAGTATTTTTGTTCATAGGAAAGTTTGTCAGCTTTGCCTTTCACCATGTCGTCTTGTCGACGTGGTTCTTGTAGCTCTCATTATACCTCATTCCTTTATATATAAAAGACTTGGACATGTTGAATGAAAAAAATATGTCTGTGACTGTATATTCCATTAGAAAATA
>JAHZNG010004105.1:0-19593 GCA_027744375.1 Orchesellides sinensis | reverse complement strand
TTCAGGCTTTGTCATATTGAGCATAACATACTCATCCAATCCTGAAACACACAGTTCTTACAAGTTTTTGATGATGAGCAATCAGGAATTACTTGTTAATCCACAAAAACTATACTTTTGCAATACAATTAATGATTATTGTAAGCACCTAATTTATCTTCCCTAGAAAATCGATGGAAAACTATCGATATATATTGCATTTTTGATGAATGCACAAACAGTATTCATAACTTATAACAAATGCATGCTTAGTTAGGCAAAACTCTTGTTATAAAGTAATCCTCTCAAAGAGATTACTCTTCTGCATACTTGTAGGTACTTATGACAAGTTCCATGATCTGAATCATCCTCAATTGTTTGCACCGGCATGGTTTCCTTTGTTAGCTTAAACAAACTATCCGGGAAAACTGACCCTTCCTTCTGATTTACATCACATAATATTTTATTTATTTATATTTATTATAGTACTATTGTATCGTATACAGTGCTACCGATCCCGAAAGTCGAACAATTTAATGATGAAAATTACATGTAAGCAAATTAAAAAATTGCTCTACTTCAATCTTTTTGCGGAAGAAACAAAATTTTCTTACAATTTTAAGCTTTGTTCAGTTGTACATGAGTCTAGTATGTATGTAAAATATGTTTATTCCTAAACATTACTACTGAAACCAAACTAAATGATACTGAAACTATTTTTTCAGCTTACTCAAATTCTTTTTATCAACCAATGTATGGAGAAATACAGCTTTGTAAAGGTTCACCTATTGCTAAGCTTTGGATACATTGATGCTTTGTCGAACTTCGTGAAGGTCCACCTTTTTAATCGCTTGGGATGCATTGATGCTTGGTGCACGTCAATATTTACGTCAATGTTGTTGCTAGCAACTGTTGGATACGATGCATAATATCATCTTAGAATTGTAGAAGCCGTAAAGTTGAAGTCTTCCGTGATAGCTTAAGAAAAAACCTTTGGTAGATCAGTATATCCTTCAAATTCATATCTTCTTCATTCTGAAAGGTCGACAGAAAATCTATTTTGTATAATTTTATGCATTGTTCGTGATAATGTTTGGTCAATATCTGGCTAGATGATCTCTAAAGAGTTTGATAATGTCCAGAGATTTTCAGCGAAACAGCTTGTTGATGTTGATGAGCAGTTCCACATAATTTCTCTTTCGGTAGAGTTGGTGGTGTGTGAAGTCGTTGCATACACCCTATTGGGGATTCTCATCTAACGTTACAGCGTCAGTTGGTTGTGTGCATATTGGGGGGTTAATGAAATATCCTGTTTCGCTTAATTTGTAACAGAGATTACTTCCTCTTTAATCTTTCCGAAGCATGCTTTTATATTTGGGTCGTAAACTTTTTAAAAAACAGTTTGGACTATTTTTGCCCATTCTGATCTCTAAAGATGAAATCTAAAATTACGATTAAATTAAATTTACAATTTGTAAGTGACTGTTTGTGTGAAACAGGGTTAGCTTCACTTGCACAAATTTGTAAAAATACTCGGCTTAGTTGTTATGACAAAAAAGAATTAACATAAAATAATAAGACCCGTGGATGGCACAATCGGACTTTGTTAAAATCATAAGTATTTTATAAAGCTGGTTGTTTTAGATGGTTGTACAAAGTTACAATGTGTTATTATTATTATTACTGTCTAGTTGTTATTGGTTATTACCCTACTGCTGTTGTGCCCCTGACTGGCGAGACAGGTTGACGAGAGTGGTATTTAAGAAAACTGGATTTTAGGATGATGACGATGATGTGGAGCATCATTTAAGGATATAGATTAATTAGGGTATGAGGAATTAGTTACAATTTACAATATAAATTCATCATATAAAACTTCGTATTAGTTTATACATCATTATTACTCAGTTACTCAATACATGTGTTAATGTAACTGTTAGATAGGGAGGCCGCACTAGATATAGATATATCACGGAGTGGATTTCACGCGCTTATTAACATTCATGTTAATTGAATCTTTTCTCTATTATAACTTCAAGTTAAACAATACAAAACACCTGTGTAATCAAGGTTTTAGATACGTTTTTAGGTAGTACATCTGTTTTAATATTTCTAAAATGGTCAATATTCTTAAGCTACATCTCTGGGTTTTGTGATAGCATGTGTTCCGCATCGTTTGTAAAATTTGCCGCTGCTTTGCTTCTTTCAACAGAACTTACAGGGTGTATTTGTTTCTGTATATTAGTAAAATATTAAATAAATTTACATTAACGTGCATTTAAGGCACATTTATTTAATTTTACTTACGGTATGGATTGAAACTTGGTCTTGAGATGCTGGAAGAGTTTCCTTAGGATGAAACATAATTTAAGAGGTTAATGATTTTGATAACGATCACAAACGTGTTTCCACTTTTATAATTACACTAAACTTGTTCCAAAAATATTGGTATACAATTGCTTGATTCTGAACTTATATTCTGCTTTGTTGGTGTCAGTTGTGGATTCTGACTGCTGTTGCTGGATTTGGATAAGAAAATGCAAACTAGTTTGAGACATTACGAATATTATGAGCCTCTATAATTTATAGATAAAAATTTGTCCAGGTGACATTCAATACGTTTGTACCTTTTCAAAATTTCGCAATGAGCTACGGTTTTAGCCCTCTTAATATTTATTGGCGAACCAATTCTCTCATTGAATTCAAGATCAGCTCTCTGCATGTGTTTTATATATAAAAACCACTTTTGATGCACTACGCTTATTGATAATATTCGCATTCGTTCATATCCAAATACATGTTTTTAGTTTACATGTACTTTTTTCTCTATCTAATAATAAAATATTTCTACATTTAATCATAAATTCTTCAAACGAAACGTCTTCTATATTATTAATTTTTGTTTTTTCTAAAAAATAATTCCAATTTAGGCAACAATAAATACAATAGTACAGATTGTTTAAAAGTTTCATTGTTTGGCCTGGGAAGCAGTACTCTTCCAAAACCAATTACATTTTTGCTAGTAAACCAGTCAGAAAAAGTGAGTCATATCTATTTATGTACATAAACGCCACTGATGAAAGTTTTCGTCGTTCTATAACTGTAAACAAATCTGGTTTTTCCAATATACTGTTGATTGTGACTTTTACCTTTCGCTTCACTGACTTTAAACAATTCCATGAAGTAAAGTGTTAGGATTTTTGTTGTTATTTTTTTATGCATAAGATGTACATATGTAGTTTTTTTAAAAAAAGGGATGAAGATGAGAGTGAGGAATGTGTATGTTTAGGTATGTAAGAATATGGTAAAGAGTACAATATAATTTTTGTGTGAGCATGTATTATGTGTTATTTGTATGGTTTTGTGTACTTTGTGAGAAAGGGAAAGGGATTAGGATTTTTGGGCTCGAGGGCCGTATAAAAAGGGTCGTTTTGGACAGAGAGCGGCAGTGTGGACGGCACTCAGCTCTCTTCCAGAGCAGATCTAGATGGGACCATTGATGGGATTTTATGACAGGGGATACTCTCTTCTTTTAACCGTAGACGTGGACGTATGTATGGATGTGTGCGTATGAAAAATAAAAATCTGGCCTTAAATGAGCCATACATTGAACAGGCATAAATCCTGTGTATTTGTACTGACGCGTAATTTTTTAGCATAAGAACGTAACTAAAAGTATAGTAAAACAAATCTATTTACTCTATTTTGAAGCTTATTTAAATACAGACATATTTGAACTGCCCATATCATACAACAGTAGTCAAATAAACTCATAACGCACATTTTCAGATTACATTTTATGTAAGCTATACATTCTTGTAAGTTAATTTCTCAATTTGCTATTAACTTTTTCATAATGCTCTTTAAAATGCATGTTAGTGTCAATTGTAACTCCTACATACTTAAAATTATTGACACAATCTATTGGAATGCCATGGATTATAAGCTCATTAGATTTACTGTATTTTGACCCATAGTCGTTAGCCTTGTGGAATACCATATATATTTAGTTTTACCTATATTAATTTTCAAGCCATTTCAATTGCACCATAACATTAGCTTGTCTAAACATAATTGCATATCACGCATACCATCATCATAACTAGAGCATCCTGAGTAAATTATCTTAATTTTAGTTAACAAGTGGTTCTTGAATGCCTGGAATATTTTTGAGTATCCCTTTCTCCACGTTTTGAACAATGCCCTTCCACTCCGGAACTTGTAAAAATGACAGGCGATTGACAGATTGTGAACCACTACAAAATAAATTAGAAAGTTGTCAAGTTAATATTCGCACCAATTACTTACTTGCAATTTGTTATAATAAAAGCTAACTTAAGCATCCCCGGCAAAGTCCATAGGTAGTTAGACGTCGGAAATGTTTTCCTAGTCTGCTGTTCCAGATCATCCGTTACTTCAGTTCCATTAAGCCTTAACCGAAGTCCAGGAAGAGTCACAAGAACATCCAAAACTGTACTCGGGTATGAAATCAACTCCGCATCATTTTCCAAACCGCCAGCAGCCTCAACCTCGTCCAAGTAAAAGTCGGTGATAATCACTGTTGTCAACTCAATTGTTTTCTTGTCAAACTCATGATACACAGGAGCAAACTCTACTACGTCACTTAAAATTAAATCCGTCTGATTTCTGGAATATTTAAAGCTAACCTTAAACTGTTCACTTTCATTAATCATTTTAGTTACAATCTGTTGCCCATCTTCTAAATCCTAGACTGCCACGCTGTAAACAAATCCTTCCGCAATCTCAAATGACACCGGTCCAAGTTTCCAATGTTCTTTGTCATTCCTAATCAACTGCATTGCAGCACTGTTCAGTAAAATTTGGAGATTTTCAGTGACCCCAGCTTTGTCTTCAGCTCCGTTAACAATATAAATCTTGCCCGGCTGCTCAGTTTGATAACCTTCAAATACAACAACTAAATGTTTGTCCTGAACTTGAACATTGGGAACATACTTTGTTTTCAAAGAAAGTCTTAAGGGAATGGTAATATCTGTCAAATCCAGAGTTTGCTTTGTGAATCGTGGACCAACATCTTCTTCGTCAGTATTTTCAGGTGATTTGACTTCCCCCTCAGTTTCGTCTGAATACTTAGGATATATGTAAACATTGTTTTCTAGAGACACAACCTCATATATTGTATCTTCAGCCCCGCCACTAACCAAGTGACTCTCTGCATATCCAACATTCTGGAGAACAGTACGTGTCGCCCTACTTCGATGACCAACGTGAAAGTATTGACTATCAGACTGCACTATAATGGTGACGCCAAGTCTTCTGGCTGCTTGTTAAAATGCAGGCACTACAATAGAACCAATGTTGTCTTGAATGAAACTGGATCCAACGCCAAGTGTCAACAATATCCCTCCATTTCTGTCAACCTGAATTCTAAAATTATCTTGGGTTATCATCACAGGCTGCTCGTAGAATTGCTCGTCAATCTCGATCCCTCCAAACATCGAATGACAATATTCCTTTCCAGATATATTGTAGCAGATTTCTTCGTTATCCAAGTCAAATCGCATGGACTGTACATCATCAAGCTTGAAACTCAGATAGTAAATATGCGTGGGACCAATTGACGCACTTTCGTTTCCACCCAAGTCAAACGACCTCACTGTAGAAAAGCGGTAATGAAACGTGCTGTTGATTTGATAAGCCAGCAAATGATTATCCGTGGGAGGGCCGCTAAACACTACTGCTGTGTCGTTTCCAATCCCAAGAAGAAGATTGAAAGTACAAGGGTTATCCAATTGATAAGCGATTTCAATCTGCTCAAATTCCAAAATCAACTTTGTGTTGCATGATCTAATTAAACCTGAGTCTACTTCTCCCACTTTGTTTCGACCACGAAGCTCATGAATATTTGTCAACTTGGTAACATCAACCTTATCGCCAGATAATACAAATCCATCATTGACATCCATGCTAACTTTAACCGGCCGCCCTGTGGAATACGTATCGACAAGATTTAGCGCATTAGAACAATTCCCACAGGCGGCACCTCCATCCAATGTGGTCAGCTGGGTTTCGTGGTTATACAACCAAAACTGATTTGACTGTGCCTCAGGTGATCTAATCAAATATCCCCCTGTATTCTTGGAACCCGTCACGTTTATCAGGAACACATTTACATCCACCGGAAAGCCCCTCAACCTTATCTGAATCTTTAAGACCCTCGTCATGCACCATGAATGTAGCTGACACAACGCCATCGTTATCCACACGAATGTCTGAGGTAACGTAGGGGATTTCAGTGTGGCGAAACTGAATGTTAGGATTTCTGTACTCATCTTCACCATTTGATTCTCTAAGCATTTTAAAAACGTGTTGTTTTTGGACACCATTTCTACTGAAGTTTAGCTGCAGCAGACTTTTCCCAACTTTGAACATAACTTTGTAATTTTTTGTTTCTGAACTCAGTTCAAACTTGACCAAATGCTTGTTTTCTACGGACGGCTGGAGATATAATAAGCTTGTCACTGGATCCCGTACCAAATACTCGTAGATTCCAGTCTTAGCCAAGTTCCTTACTTTTGTGTAGTTGCCAACGTCAACATATAAGCTTTGAGGACCTTCACCCTCACCACAATCATTTTCAGATACATAAACTAAATCCAAATGTTTATTGTCCAACCCTCCCTTCCCGTCAACTGTCTTTGTTCCACAGTATGTCTGAATCATATCCGGTTTTCCAGGACGACCCACAATGTGATGGATTCCCGTCACTCGTCCTTTCTTTGTAGAATTCAGGAAGCCCAGAAGTTCCAATTGGAGGTTTACACCAAAAGTGGCCTTCCCAGATGACGGGTCATCCTCAAAAATTAAAGTATTTTCCTTACCATTTGAACCATCGATTGACACCATGTTGGATCTAGTAGTAAGAAGGAACACGTTCTCCATACCGCCTCCAATTACATTCCAGGATCCCTCTCCAGCTATTTTGAACATGTTACTCATCATATCGAAGCCAGTCACAGTTGCCGTCTCCTTGTTGTCAGTTGCCAACTCATAATATATCTTTGGTTGCAGCGTCTCCCTTTCAAGCAATAACTGTGCGGGAGGCTCACCCGAATCCTTTTTGGAAATCAAAATGGTGGGCATGGCGACAAATGGTGTTTCAATGGGAATGTCTCTCACCCGCAATATTACACTTTCTCCTTCACCTCCACTCAGTGTCAATAAAAAGTGGTCACTTTTATTTTCACCCACAAGCACCCCCAGTCCTGATGGTTTACCTCCAAAGCCACAAACAACCCAGCTATTATTTGTGGCTCAGAAGCGTCCAGCTCAAACTTTGCCAATCTTGTATCCCTTCCTGGTAGACTTTGAACGAAAACGCCTACTTTATCAGTTTCCTTTAAGTTACCCAAAATGATAACTCGGGAGTTGCCTCCAGTCACAATCTGAAGGTCTCCTTTACTCCCACAGGAGCTCTTTGGAACCTGAAGGACATCTGGACTTGTCCTATCCGCTCCACTGGTGTAAATTAATTTGGTGTCACAACCACACGTCACCGAGAAAGCAGTATCTGGAGGTCCATACACGTGTTCTATATTCCTCACGTTTCCCTTCAAAGACAGGTCTACCATCACGGAACTTCTAACTCTCAACGTATCCTCCCCTCCTCCACCGTCAATCAAAGATGCACCCATTTCACTATTTAAAACAAACTCATCAGCCTCCTCCCCTCCCACGACATTCCACCTGGCTCCTACAATCTCAAAATAATTTGGAGTTTTCATACTCCCCTTTCTCACTAGCTTATCAGATGGCTTATCCAGTTCTGAAAGACTATGATAAAATAAAGGGGCATTTGCAGGGGAGAGCACCAGCGCACTAGACAGATCCGTCTCATTAAATAACATCGTAAGCCCTGCAGGAAACTTGGTGTCCACATGAAACACACTTTTAACCTTGATTGTCCTACTAGAGCCCAGACTTGATTGAGATAAGATATTCTGCCCATGGCACATTTCCCTCACTCCCATTTCCCTTCAACCTTACCCTAACATCGCTGGAAGGCGTAGACGTAAAAATAACACTGAACTTTGGTCTATTCTCAGGATAAATGTTGAAAAGTGCTTCTGTATTTGTCCAATCATCCCCAACAATTACAGTAACGTTACCATATTTAGCTTGGGACTCCAAACTTGTGTGCTTACCAAGAAGCAGGGTTAAATTATAGACACAGTTTTGGTCAGGAAGGAACATTCGATCCAACTCATTCTCATTGCCACCTTTTAGCATAACCTTGCGAGTATCACAGGCCACCGTTACATCCTCACTGTCATTAGGTCTTCCAGTGACTTCCTCCACTCCAAACATGCTCATTTCTATTACTCCATTGCTGGCAATGTGACCGTGACCATTTGTAAAATCCACCTTGAATTGGTGTCCACTGGAGCAATCGCTTAGAATAGTGACTGCATCATTCANCCTTGAATTGGTGTCCACTGGAGCAATCGCTTAGAATAGTGACTGCATCATTCACACCATCTCCACCTGAGAGTCTCCCTTGAATATCAGATTTGCAGTCGCCATCAAAGATAAACTCGTTTCTCCCTGACCCTCCCCAAAATTCTTTGGTGCCGTCACTACCAAAAAGAAACACATTCGAATTGTGATCCTTCTCACTCAAATAAACTTGGTCGTCTCCTTCTCTCAAGTCAAACAGCATTACTTGCCCACTCTCCCACTTGTCTGATGGTTGCAACAGACCAATAGCGTTCTCGCAAAGGTACTCATCATGTTTAGGATTCTCTTGAGAAGTTTTGTAGTCCAAAAACTCAGTATTGCCAGGTTTGCAAATAAAAACCGCATCTTGTAAGTCTTTTGGAACATCTCTCTCCCAATAAACCGTTCGTTTTCGTGAAAAGTCCACTTTGGAGTCTCTCCTTGCTTCTCCAAACTCAGTTGTGGCTTCCCTATTACAATTACAAATATATTCATAATCACCCTCTTTATGATTTGTGCATACTGAACCTCCAAATGGTTTGCCACGGTCACATCCCCTCGCACTAAAGCCATACTCCATTGATTGACACCAGATAAACATGTCTATGCACCGTTTCCAGTTCAACGTGCAGCTGCCATCGTATGCCAAAGTGCGGGATGGAAATACAATACCACGAATGGATGGATTTTCTCTTAAAAACTCCAAGTTATGTTGGACAGCTAAGTCATTTGCCTTCTTTTGCTTGACCAGCTCGTCAACGTAGTCTTCCTCTCTTGTCCCAAACCAATCAAAAAAGCGACTTGTAAAAACGAGCTCTTTTTCAAAGTCCAAAAGCGGCACCTCGGAGTTAATCCTCTGAACTTCATTAGCAGCATGAAATATTGAGGTGGCCAACTGCGTGACAAAATCCACCACAAGCCCCACCGCCATTGCTACCGGAGCCGCTGGGGGAAACGCAATAGACACTATTGTAACTCCAGTCGTGACCGCAATACTCACAGAGTCTGACACAACATCAGCAATAGCGTCATCCCTATCAAACTTATTCGTGGCGTTGTTCAGTCTCCCAAAAGACTTAGACAGGGACCAGGCACTCAACCCAATATCAATACCGGCACCCATTGGCCCTGCCACTTTCCCAAGGATCTTTGTAAACTTTCCCATTTTACTTGCCGCACTGAACAACTTCGTTCCAGCTTTAATAGCTCCTTCCATCACCATATCGTATCCCAATCTACCTCCAACAATGGAAAGGGAAGTGGTGTCCCCATGAATTATCCCAGTGATCACAGTCTTTTCCAAAAAGAAGTGTCCCAAAGGTTGCGACACTATTCCAACCCCGTGAGCAATTCCTCTAGCATACTTAGAGTTAGCTATGCGTAACGCTACCTTTGACGCACTCAGTTTAACATTTGAATGAATATTCGCTATCTCCGTGTGAATAGAATGAATAACTTCAGAAGGCTTATCAAACTTTTGTCCCCTCCATCTCTTCTCATCTTGAACCTGCCCCACCGTACCCATTCGTCCCACATGCCCTTTCACTTCCTCAAAGTGAACCAACCCATTCAATTTCTTGCGCTTTTCAATCAAATCCGTTTCCCCTTCGTGAACTATCTTATCCCCATTATTTTTTACATACTCCGTCAGCACCCTCTTTTCCTTATCATTCGCCTTTTTTACACCTCAACAAACTCCTCCCCATTTATACCCTCTACGTTTCCATCTGGTGCCAAATAAATTGCACATCGTCCTCCCGCTCGCTTTCTCCTCCTTCCCTCCACCTTCGTTTGACAAACGCCAGGTACATCTTTCACCGGTTTTTTCACTTGCCTCTATCACTTTCTCTTCCCATTCTTTCTCCAACTCCCCAACTTTCTTCTTGTACAAATCATGATTGTCATTGAGAAGTGGTCCGCGCTTTTTATTTCTTGGATTTGCTCCAACCTCCTTCCATAATTCATCGGTGAGCTGTACATTATGCAGAAGTTCATCAGTGGTAAACGTGGCCACTGGCACAGCTTCCGGAGCTACACCTCCAGCCCCCGACTCAACTGCTGATTCATAATGAGCCACTTGTCCCTTCTCATTAACTCCTAGCACCACTTTCCCTTTCTTTTTTCTCGCTTTCAAATATATATTATCAGGATTTCCCACACCTCGCTCAAAATACAACTCTGAAAATTCATATTCTTGCTTTGTTGTAAACTTGTGATTCATCAACTCTTTTTTTAACGCATCTCTCTCCAAATTTTTGTTTTTAGCCATAAAATCGTCAAAGTCAGCTTATACGTCTGTTTGCAGCGTCTCAGCATTTGTATCTATAACAGTGGTCATTTTCGGCTTCCAGTTGGGATTGGGTGTGGCCGGGTTAGGAGCCAGACGGTTCATCCAAGAGTTATCCAGCTTTTCATTTTTTAACCTTGCCAGAATATTGTCCCCGTTAACCCTCCTGTTCAAGTCAACCACGTATGCTTTCGCTTTTTTAGGATTTTCTGAGAAGTCGGCAAAGCTGTCCTTTCCCTCCCCTCCGCCACCAGTATATAAGTGCTTCACGGTGAATTTTTCAGATAATTCAAGAAACACATCTCGTTTGTTCCGCTTGTTACTAACCTCATCCAACTGCTCTTCCAATGATAATGTCGGTCGTTTCCTAGCATCTGAAGGCAATACAACGGGATGGTGTTCTGTTGCAAGATTTTTAAGTGCGTCATCAACAGACACCCCGTTTGGCCCTGGATTTTTAGCGTCGTCATTATTTGGCTGCTTTGCATGCCTACGTTTCCAGTCTTCTTTATGGCAGCTGTTATCTTGTGAAGAACAGAATTGAAAGAGGTGTACGAAAAGTAGCACCTTAACCAAAATTTTATGTGTTACTTTCATTTTTAAAGCAGTAGCTTTGAAACTGAGTCTTCAAAGCATTACCTACCTGTTTAAATACTTATTTTTCTGATCAATGATGATACTAATGTCACGGTGACCTATGAACTAGTAATTTATGTACGTTATCAGTTTGAAAATTGCCGTGATTTGATATTAACCATTACAAAACTTCATTATTGAAGGAGAATATGTATTTGGTAATAAAAAATATGGTTTCTTAGTTATGATTACAAATGTCGTTAAGCTAATATTGTAAGTTTTGGATTTCGTGCGCTTAAAGTTGATTTATGACTGTCATTAAAATTGAATAGTTTGTGATTCATTTATTTATAAACAATCCCCCAAGTATTATGGCAATGAAATGACTTTCTAACCATTTCCTTGTTTACATACAATTTTTTACTAGAAGAATTGTCGATAACAAAGGCCATTAACGGAGACTTATCTGCATTGCTTTTCGGTCTACAAATTTTCCGTGAGCGATTTCTTCATTCTTTTGTAAATTCCCATTCCTATCTTAATTCAGCGGGTTCAATCCAGTTGGATCGTAAAGATGGAAAGAGATAATTTTTCAAGTATGTTTAGTTTTCGTCATATATTTTTTGTTAGCCTTCTTCCAACGTTTTAAATGGAAACATTACATGGGTAAGCAAATAACTTTCTTGGTAGTATAGGACTAGGTTTTTATAATTAGCGTCAATGAATAAACAAAATCCTTTTTGTATATTTTAAATCCAATATATACATAGTAATGCATACCAGTTAATACAACAAAAGTTCATTTCATGTCATTATGAGATCCACAAAGCCAGAGAGACGCTATGAATATCCTTTAATAATGAATTATCAATATCTTCTATTCATGTTTATTGACTGAATAGGTGTGGCACAATTGGAAGCTTGTATTCGAAAACATCATCATTTTTAATCAACAAAGTGGATTCATTCATTTAAGTTATAAAGACATCGTTAACAAGGTCTCATGGAAATATTGATATAAATTGATTTCCCACAATAAAAATTTTTCTGCATATTTACGTGTGTGATTGCTGTTGTGTAACCGTTATATATGTGCTTGCTTTATTCATGGTGAAGTTGGAAAACAACAATTCCGTAAGTGAGGATCAAACCCAACGTCTATGAAATACCAAAAAAAAATCTCCGTCAATATTTTCTAAAATCTTAAGCTCAAAATAGTGGCTATACTGAGATTATAATATATTTTGTCTACTATAGGACTTAATCACCCGTACACTGGTAACGTGCTTGAAAGTCACTGGAAAGTATTTGCTGGAAAGAGCAAGAGGATCGGAAGAGATTTCTGTTGACACGGACATTAACTGCAACCTATCCACAACGCTTATTGTAGGAACATCGCTCCAAGCCTGAATCCATTTTATCAGAGATCTTTGTACCTAACAATGAAATAGAATCGTGTACACATGTTAGTATATTCAGTAAAGTGTGATCCCCTGTTTCGTTTAAATTGCTTACATTTAGATGAAAATCCGCTGCCAAAATCCAAACTACACTGGTGACCATAAAATACACCACAAACCATTTCTCTGTTTCACCCCGTTTCCCCAATAGGACGTGGGGTATTTCAGCGTAATAGCTTACTGATGCAATAAAATGGGCCAAAAGAAAGTCACCAAAGAGCTTCCGAATTATGTCTGTTTTCCTCCCTAGTTCTCTTTTTAGTCGAAATCCCTATAAAATAAAATAACCAAAACTTAATCGTCGTCTCATTTCCATTGAAACGATCCATATAACAAACATACTCCTTGCAAATCATTTTCCACCAAAGTTGCCTCCAATTTGGCACTGAACTCTTTAGAAAGCGATCGGAGGGAGAGGACGAGAATAAACGGGATTCCATGAAAAAGTTGGTATGCAGCCCCGGAATAAGCAAACAGGACATGGCATCCGAAACCGGAAATGCTTTTGAGAACACTTTCTTCAATCCCATTCTGATTATTGTTCTGGTTTGATAAGGTGAAGTTATGTCCGTCAACGGCACCAATACTGCTGTACTCCTGGATCAGATACCAATTCAAAGCTGCCATACTAATAATTGTTGGAGTAAGGACGAGATATGTCTACAAAAAATCCGATACAGTTTGTTTAAATTCCTGCTCATTAAATAAAATGCAAAATTTTAAAACGACTTACTATAATTTGGATGACCCTAAACGTCTTTTTGGATACATCCAGTCTTGTACATTCTATCAATTGTACAAGCTGCTCCCTTCTCTTCCATAACAGGTGGAGGATGATTACAATTCCCACAAGAGAGAACAAACTGCTTACACCATCCAACACCACAACTATAGAAGGATCTTGTCGCGTCACGCTCAGATAATAAGTTGCATTCGAGTAGAACAAGAGAAGGACGGCTAACACGTGTAATACCGCACAAAGTGTCTGTAAAGTTTTAATATGCGAATTAAAATATGTATTTAGAAACGAGGATTCACTTGAAGATGCTAAAATACAATTTAAGTTTTACCTTTTGAATTAAAAATGTTTGGATAAAGTAACCATTTTTTTCTTCTCCTGATTTTATTTTGAATGGAACCATGCAAATGTAAAAGAAAAAGTTGAAGTAGGGAACACAATATGCACTTTCGCCCATTTTTCTACTCAAATTGGATTTTTAAAGTGCTTTTTAAAACAGGACAGTGTAAGTGTGATTTGTACAAGCTGCGTAGGTGTAGCTATTCGGAAAGCGAATGAGAAAGTAGTGCAAGGTTTGTTTGTTTCTGTAGTTTCTACTAATAACGCATTATTTTATGGGTGTGGTTGGTTTTTTTAATCTGATGAGAATATCCTTTATGTTTACTCAATTAATTAGCTTGCACTACTAATTTGATGTATTCACTATATGTTCTACATATTATACGTGTACAGATTTGAGCTGGAACTAATAAAATATAGAGACCTTAAAGGTTTCCCTTCCATTTCATTTAGATTTAGAGATATCTTGTCTTGTTTGTCGATGTCTATTTAAATGTTTTTCTTGAGCAAGTTTCGATTTACAATGAAAAGGAACCAGTATCTCATTTTCACCAGAAAGAAATTTTTAATGCAAAAGTATAAATGCAATGAAGATGGCAAATGCGCCAACAAAGACGACAAAAAACAGCCGACACCGTTTTTTAAACTCCAGCAGATGTAGAATTAATGGCCTGAGCTTTCATTAAGGAGGGAATCGATAAGAGAATGTTGAAGTAGGTATATACAGCCCTCAACACCCAGAGGATACAACAGCTAAAATGATAAAGCTAAAGCCCTAAACTGGTGAGGTTGAATCGCGACTATTTCAAATATAAATTCTTTTTGTACTACCAGATACAGTACCACATGAAACCCCTACATGCAAAAAATCAGGTTCTCACGAATATGAATTGCAACGCGAAAAAGATTTTGTCAAAATAACTATTACTTTAAAAGTTAGGCTAAGGTTCTCGATTTTGGCGAAATTCGTTTCAGTAAACTTGGCTTACTTCAGGCCACATAACTTTTTGGTTATCAATTATCTGAAAGTGCGATTGATACCCTGACGTACAATACAAGATGGCGCGTCAAGTGGTAACCCACACATATACCTTCATTGATTATTTTTGGCTATACGTTAAGGAAATGAAGCCCGGCACAGATTTTGAGATTTTTGTCTGTTTGCACAAAAACTACTATAATTGTGAAAATAATATGACTGAAGCAAATCGCAGCCATCCCATTTTTATCACGCGTTTTTACATCATACGCAAAAAGAATTAGGTCAATACTTTCATTATTGGCTGAACCAGAGCTGGACATATTTTTTAAAAGGCAAAATTTCTTAAAGATGAGAGAGGAGAAGTTGCAAAACTAGCAATCTTGTGATCAAAAGGCTATTATTTAGCTTGCTTATAAACAAATGTATTACAAAGTTTCCAAAAAGAATTTCTGATATACATGAGTTTTAACCTTATTTATTAAAATGTAAGTCATGACTCTGACCAAAAATGCAAAGTATCGTATAAGTTAGCAATATATCAAAAAATGTTTGTGAAACCGTTGATTTATTATGTTATAATAGTCATTTCAATATTGATATTATCGTTGTGTACGGTAGATACAATAGCAATAGCTCATGATGTCATTGCAAAAACCTTACATATTACATTATCGTTTATTTATTATGTTATAATAGTCATTTCAATATTGATATTATCGTTGTGTACGGTAGATACAATAGCAATAGCTCATGATGTCATTGCAAAAACCTTACATATTACATTATATAAACTTTAAATACAAAGTTTACATGAATAAATAAGTTAATAATAACCGTAAACAGATTTACCTTAAAAGTACATCATCCAATTTTCAACGTCATTCAACTGTATAAAATATAAATTAGCTGTCATCACATTAACTTCCTTAAGCATTATTATTCCTACCCTGCAAGAGCTCGTAGTCATCTCTGTTATAATGGCGATAATCCCTCATTGATGACGATCGCAAAACAATATTTAGTCCCGTTTCTACTACCTTTAATTTTGGTATTAAAATCCAGCTATTGGATTCGTACTGACGACCCAGCCATCCCCAAATTTCAATAGCATCTCCACAATCATTTTCTGGAGATGACAAGTTTTCCAGCCCATCACCGTGATTCCAAGTATAATCAACCTTCAGATACTCTAAGGAGGGCATGCAAAGTAGGATGTCTAGCGACTTAGTCCATCCTTCCATACAAACCTTCCGAATACGTGGGAGCTTAAGCTGAAGTAATGCATTGGAATACCCGGACGGTGACAAGTCATTAACCAAGAAGCGTGGCTTGTGAAATGACAACTTGAGCTGTTCCAACGTTCCACCAAAATGTTGCAGAATTCTGAGTATATTTCCAATTCTGCAATTGCCACCAACGCTAAATGTTAATTCCAGATCAGATAAGTTGGGACACTCCATCATGAGCAAAATTGACATATCTCCAGCTCCCTGGTCCACGCTCAATCTTGCCAAATTTTCAAGTTGAACTGATTGTTCAGCTGCAGGAATACGAAGAAGTGGTTCACATAGCGCAAAACGAGTATTCAACCTGCGCAACTGTTTAGCGTATGGTGCGATGAAACTTGTTAAGACAAGACAATGCATATCCAGCAACTCCAAGTTTACGAGATGAGGCAATTCCGGCAAGGGATTATGAATTAAAGCTAGCCGCAACGCAGTTACACCATGATGTCCACCATGAGTAAATTCCGCAATATCACTAATCCTCCTATGAATACACAGCTTTCTGACATTTCGGAGATTCTCCAGGCAACGAGGAATAACTTCCATATGGTGTTGCACAGGTAGCCCATCCTCATCCACGATCAATGTACAGTCCCAAAGATACGTTCCAAATTTTTCAAGAAATTCAACAGCCTTCTCCCAAAACTCATGTTCCGTGGGTCCAAAGTTTCCAAGTTGAAATTGACGCCATTCCCATTCAAAACGGAGAAAAAACGTGGTCCGCTTGGTATGACGTAAGGTCAGGCTTCGGGTGACAAACGGGTTTCCCACATAATCCTGCATAGCTTCTGAAAACCTGTTCAGCTTTTCCAGTCCAAAATTACTGGCAAACGCATGACCACAAAGTGGAGCAATGGTATGAGCTCGGGAAACATCGGCCTGTATTACTCCCACATTCTGAATTATCTGATCTACCACTACTCTCCAGTTGGTGCACACTTTTCGGCAGTTCATGATGTCAGGCTTTTTAAGATAACCCTTTTCCACAACCAGAGGAAAAATCTATATATAAAAAAGATATCAAAATGGGTATGACAAACCTACTAATTATAAAGTGCAACGTTTCTGCAGTTTTCATAAAATATAATGACAAAAACTACCTTGCAAAACATCCAAGCTGGCTTCGTTGGCCCCAAAATCCTCTCGAACCGCCGACAAGTCCTGCTGCAGTTAACCAAATCCTCCGGTTGCTTCACCTTTCCAAGAATCATTTCCACCACCTAAAAATACCCAAAATACAATTAACATCTATACCACACCGTGGTGACCAAATACCAGATTACTTTCACACTAAAAAATCAAACCTTACCTCATCCGACAAAGCCATAAAGGGATCATTATTACTCCCTACTTCCTTCTCAATCCTCATCGGTTCAGCAGCAGCTTTCTTCCTTTCAATCTTCTCCTCTTGCATCAGCTGTTCCCTCAGCTGTTTCTCTTCCTTCAGCCATCTCTCCAAAATTTTCCGAATAAAATCCTTGTGCTCCTCCGTTCCTCTCCTGTTCAAATCCGCCAACTTTCGTTCCAGCCCCTCACACTTCCCTCGTATTTTGGCGCACTTGCTCTGACCAGTCATCTACGTTTATACAAAAATAAATTTCATTCTCCGTTCCTCTCCAGTTCAAATCCGCCAACTTTCGTTCCAGCCCCTCACACTTCCCTCGTATTTTGGCGCACTTGCTCTGACCAGTCATCTACGTTTATACAAAAATAAATTTCATACTTTTGAATAACCCTTTTTTAAAAAGACGTTACCTAACTGCCAGCGTACCAATATGAATTTTTTTAGCGTATTTTCAAATTTCCTATTTAACACATGAGGATTTAAAAATTATCAACCAAATTCTTACCTTGTTGTGTTCCTTCACAATTAAAATTTTAGCAATTTACTAATTAATTACTCAAATTAGTCCCAGTCCCAGCACAAAACCAGCTGCTCTGATATGCACGTCCAACCAACTCTGTCCCGAGTCCCTAACAGAGAACTCTCAACAAATGACAAAATCATTGCACTGTTTGAAAGGAAGGACAAACCCTCGTTTGAATTCCCACCTCCCCGCCAAACCCAGTGTGATGCTTTGCTCTATGGTTTTTGGTTTGTCATACTTGTAGAATACAGGCTAAAATGCCAACAACCAACAACAAAGGGTATCGAAACACTGGTCCAGCTTTGAAAAACATGATGTGCCGCGTTTTTCCACGAAGACAACGAAAACAATGGAAAAAAGCTTCATTCTATTTTTATGATTTTCATGTCATGATATGAAATAATATACCATCATCATTCATTTATGTGAGTGGATATTCAATGTTAACATAATATACAATTTATAATAATATATTTGATTGGTTTTGTAGAAAGGTTTACAAAAAAGGGCTAATATGCTTTTAAAGATGGTTGGAGGGGCGTGAATATGTTTGTTCGTTCCATTAATGAGCCTTGCTGTTAATTACTACCGTAAGCAAGAAAGCTAAATGTACACAGGTTAGCTAATTACATATGCAATTCATCAGTGTCTACTGTCTACGTCGCGCATCGTTTTCTCGAAACTGAAGCAGTACAACCATATAGGTTGCAATTAATCCAGCAATCTATGTAAAATTGTTCTTTAAAAAAATTAAATAAGTTAACTATTTGTAATTAAAATGCAGTGTGTGAAATATCTCACCGATGTCATTGTTTTTCTGTTCAAAGTAAAAAAGTTGCCTGGTGCAACCTGAATGCCCCTGGACATGGACATCCCAATCTGGTGAGTCATCAAAATCTTGCCAGTGGAAATCGTATAAAAATGTCAATTTTCAATTAAACATGGCCGAATGCAAAAGTCCGACAGTTTAGTTTAATGTAGTCTATTTAAAGATATAGTGTAACAACCCATCACTTGTAGTTTGGTGTTTGACGTAGACCCAAAAGCTGATTTGTTGAAGAGTGAATGCATGGTGGACCTTGCCTGTGAAATGGAAGTTGGTTTGTGGTCAAAAATCAACCTTAAAACTTTCTCCTGTAAACTTAAATTACGTTTTATGTGTATTTGCAATAACTAACCTGATGTGTCAATTCGTCACAGGAATTGCATAATACATAAATGCACATAATATTCAAAGCAAACGTTGACACCATCCCAATCACTCCAGGATAATTTAGAGTACGAATTATCCAAATAATTGCCATAAAACAGTTATGCAGAAGAACAGCCACCGCTGACACCAGCCAAATTAATATAACCCAGCATAAACAACTGTTTTCCAGATCGCCTACTAGTTACCGAATCACTTCATAATCGTCCAGTAGTTTCTTCATGGGAATTCCCTCGCAATCTTTTGTCGGGCCTTTTTTAATGCGCAACATCTCATTATCATTAGTACTAGAGACAATGTAAATACTTTTATGTTGCAAAACACGAAGTCCAACAGTGATACACTTGACATACGATACAATCCATATAACAACTACTCCATACAACGTTATC
>JAHZNG010004104.1:0-13113 GCA_027744375.1 Orchesellides sinensis | reverse complement strand
ACAGAATGCCTAGCAAAGACTAGGTTGTAAGGCTAATTTTTCTAGACAGACCGACAGAATGCCCAGCAGCAATTCTACTACATAACTGAGTTGCTGAACCAAGGTTCAGCCGGTATTTATAGCTTTTGGTGCGGACGTACAAAGCCGCTGCTTACAGTAAAAGAGAAAGGATAAAGGTTGGGCGCTGTCTCATAACTAAAAATAGAATGAACAACAATGGAGTATTTGACTTATTATATAATTAGCATTACACAAATAAGCCGGAAGGGCAAGTAGGTCGAACCTACATAAATTATAAACTTGAAGGGAGATGCATCATAAGGACGCTGTACCATTAGAAATTAACGTACATTGCATTACAAGCGATTACATTCATAGCTGAATGATTACCAAATTAGCATAACGCTGTGTCATACGAAATAAAATACATATTAGTGTAATGAAGCTGTCTCATAAGAACAAAGATACAAGTCAGAAAGGAGACGCTGTGTCATAAGCGTAAGGATACATAACAGCATAATGACGCTGTGTCATAAGAAATGTAAATACACAATATAAAGAACCCATGGTTCAAAACAGACGTATATAGTCAGTACACGGTGTACCCCGGTGGGAGGTCAGAATTTAAATTTAATTTAACCATAGTTAATTTTCAAAATTTAATTAAATTAAAAAATTCGAAATCAAAATATGTGCAAAATTATCTAAGGAACTAAGTTAAGTTAGGAAGTATGTCCAAAAAATAACTCTTAAGCCTGTACGAGGCTTAATTGCGATTCAGCAATTAACTATGTTTCATTCATAAGTCTTGAAAAAATTAATTTAGAAAACTGGTTTTTCCAATGTACTCATTCATTTTTTATCCATTTTAAAAGCATCCGCAACAGTATAGTTGTTGCTAAAATATGCAAATATGAACTTTTTCACTTGGCATAGACAACACCTTGATAATGTTTGGTATTACATGCAGATGGTGTATTTTCAGGATAGCTTTGTACATTATTACTCAACAAAACTGGGTAAGAACGATAATTAAATTGTCCATGCGTAATTAAAATGGAGATGGAACTTTTTATAATGTGTATGTATTTATGTTTGTTTTTGTGAGGTGTGTTATGATATGAAAGACATTTAAATGCCAGCTAGACGTAAAAACGGAAAGAAATCTACATCGTTTTCTATATAACAAGAAATGCAAAACTTAAAATAAAGTATGCAAATGATGAAATTAAATGATACATTGATGATCATTTTAACTAGAATGTACACGAAATACGATACGATTGCATTATTATTGTTGGTATGCTTGTCATTAATACATTCATTACAAATAAAAATCGTTATTACACAATGTATTAGAGTTATTAACAATAACATGTGTGTAGCGTTTGAAAATTTAGTAAATATTATTAAATATACTATTGGTATACACATGTACCTTAGTTAGTATAATATAGTAATTCCACCAGAAAAATGACTTGATAAGTTGCATTGGCATTCTAATAAAAATTAACACTTGGTTTAGCATTAACCCTTTTTAAATTTGCTCATTAGTAATAATTTGGTTATCCACGCATTGAAACTTGAAATTGAAATTTTTTACATTGTAAAAGGAAGGAAGATATCGCACGAGGTATATTTGTGTGTTTTTAATATATTTTTGGTAATTTACTATTGGATCATTATCATTGATCTTCTGTTTGTGAAAATCTACTTTGCGGTTTAAAAAAATGGTAACATTTAGTAATTCTTAATGGAATAACAATACATGTAATTAGTAGTTGTCGGTAATATTGTATAAGCTGTGTAATGTATAATACTGGGGAAGATTATAAGAGCAAGAAGAATTTTCTACTATAAAAAACAACTAATTTTTATTTGTCGGGTTTTAGCTGGATTCTGATTAAAATTTTCTGCCGAGCTACATTTTGGTTGCGTATAAAATTCTATTCCTGATTTTTGATATAGAAAGCTGCAATATGGATTTAAACTACGGTTCAGCTCTTGAGTTCATTAAATGCTCCAGTTTAAATGGAAGTAAGGGATACAAAGGAAAACTTGTTTTGAAATACATTAATATATATCCTGACTGGCTACTTTTTTACAGAATATTTATATTTTTACAATATTCACAATCAATTATCTACCTACCTACCGCGCTGTATAATTAACTAATTAAATGCACATTTAATTTTTTACATTGTACAGTTATTTTCACAGTTATAATTTACAGATGTATTAGACTGGCGCATTGAAATTTAGTTTTTTAATTATAAGAGCATTTGTTATTTTTATCTCTTTTTTGCTCTCGTTTTGTGATGAATAGACGTTTCTGCGTTAAATGACAGTTCATATGTGATGTGCAGCAGTTTTTACATAGTTTTTTAACTTAACATTTTTAAATTATATATTTTTGTGACTAATTTCATTGGTATCTGGTTAAAAAAGGTAAGTGGTTGTCGCTTTGATGAAAAACAAATGCATTACAGCATCTATTACAGATTATTCGTATTATTACAGAAATAAATAATATATGGTATGTAATAATAACAACAAATACAAAACAAACTAAAATACTAATTAATTTTTAAGAATGACTACTCTTATTCTTCACTTCCCGGTAAGGTATCTCTGAAGTTACGGGAAAGTCGTCGAAAAAGTGTTTGAGGAATTCAAAGGTTGGCCTACGATCTGGATCTGTATCCCAGCATCTGAGCATCATTCCATAAACGGGATCCGACACGAAACCGGTGGCTGGCTGGGGCATTCTGTAGCCTTTGCTGACTTGGTCCATGACTTCGCGATTATTCATTCCTAAAATAAAATATTACGAATTTCCTGGTAAATCCTAAGAAGATTTTGGATGGTTGTATATTTTATTGATTTTGGATTTATGGCAATCTGACAAGAAATAAACCAAACCACAACATAAATAACAACCTTGTTCTTTCCTTCCTTCCTAATTCAATTATTATTGTTTTCACGCCACATTTCCTCCTTTCTTACCTGAGCTGCAATATAAACGAGATCCATTTCTTCGAGATTTTGGCCCGTGCCATTTCTCAAATACTCCAAGAGACTCCCATTCCTCATAAACTCCGTAATAATATACACAGGCTCCTCTCTTGAACACACGGCATACAACGCCACCAGCCTGTCATGCCTAAACTTCTTCATAATCGCCGCCTCCTCCAAAAACGCTCCAGAACTCATAAGTGTCCCACTTTTCAGTGTTTTGATTGCCACCTCCATCCCATTCCTCCACCGGCCATACCACACCTCCCCAAAGTTGCCTGACCCCAACTTCCTTATAAATTGCAACTCATTCCTGTCAATCTCCCACTGATCCCTGGTTTCCGGGGAGAGGTCCCACATTTGCGGGCATGGCTTGGGACACGGCCTGGTCAGCACGTGGCAGAGACCTTGGGCGTTACGGGCGTATGATTGTACTAACTCGCGAAGGGATTGGAATAGCAGTCTTGTGGTGATGTAATACCCCCCACTGTCCAGGGGTCTAATTTTGTAGTGTTTTACATGGTATGACTTGTCCTGCTCCCAATCCTTTACGCTTAACGAAAATGCACCGGGATTTTGCTCAGAGTTTCGAATCAGAAAAGTACCCCGGGGATTCTCCTCGCCCATTAGAAGCTTCTCTGCTTCCCGTCTTGAGATTTTTCCAAAGAACCAACTGGAATAGTAATGTAAAACACATTTACTTCAAATATATCGCACAATTTACGTCATCCTTCAGTCTTCATCATCATTCAAAACCCATTTTCCCCTTATTTACTTCCATCTGAATTATAAATTAGTTTTTAGAGCTCAGAATCATTCATATTCACAATTTTGCAACAGACAGGCAGTCTGGCATTTCACTTTTGATATAACTCCTCCATCCTCCATGTCAGCCTCTATATAATATATAGGTTACAGCCTCCAGCTCTCTACAATCATTTTTCCTTGTGCAACTTCAAAAACCATCTTTCTCTGTCAAATAACTCTTTTTGAGTGAAACCCCACAACTTATGCATAAATTATTATTTGCAAAAGTGGTACGAATAAAGATGATGTACAAAGCGTACCAATAATACATAAAAAGCTTTTTTGTATATGGAGGGATAATGCCTCCTGCAAAATTTATTTGCTTTTTCCCTCCTTATGTGGAAATCATAAAAACAGGCAGAGTTGGTTTGGAAAGTGGAACGTTTTCGAGTTATATTTGGTATTTTCACTTTGCTCTGGTTTTTTTGTAAGCCTACTTTTCTGGATGGCTGAGCTGGAGGCATTTGGAGAATCCTATGAGAGATTCTTTAATACATAAGAAGACTTAAAGTATGTGATGGACTTACTCTTCCGACTCGATAGATTTCTCAGCAGCGACGAAATTCCTTGGGACATAGCCCGTCTCTCCAGTTCGTATTACGTACACGTTCCACCAGTCCGGATCGCTAAAAAAAGGAAATAAAAAAATAGTTTCGGTTAAAAAAAGGAATTCTATAAAAAAATATAAGTTTTTTTAAGATAAAGTTTATTTTGCTTTGTGGCTTACCTATCATTGATAACTTCGAGGATATCACCTTTCTTAAAAGCTACATCCCGACTATGTCTCGAGCTGTAGTCGTAAAGGGCGACCAACGTCTTACTTGAGATCCCTGCCACACTCCCCCCAAACATTTGCTGTTGTTGGTGGTGGTGATGTTGAAGATGTTGGTGGGCATGAGCGGCCGCGGCGGCAGCCGCCGCGTGATGAAGGAACATGTTACTACTGCTGGTGCCATTGGGCGTGGAGACTTGAGCGTGACTGTGACCCCCGCGGATAAAACCGTTACTCCCAGAGTCGAACGAGTCTCCGCGAGACTTTTGAAATGAAAGCTGTTGCGGCAGTGTTTTGCACTTATTGCTATTTCCGGTAGGACCAAATGTGCTTAGTGCTGTCAAAATGGCAATACAAAGAATGTAATTAAGGTAATCATATATGTAAATAAATGGTTATTTAGTCAGTTAATTAAATTAATTATTTAACTTACAAGGTGTGCGGATAATATCGCAGTTTTTTGTACTTGAGACGACAACGCCAGCTCGTTGGAAGGGATCTCCAGGATAGCGGTTGTCTATAGCCTGGGCGGCTTTTGCACTGTTTTTGCTAGATTTCCCACCTGCAAAGGATTCGCATTTTTAATGTAAATTAATTTTCTGCATTTTCACACTTCATAAAACTATTGATATACATAGCATCATCATGGTCAATAATTAACCTAACATTAACTCTCGGAAACATGTGGAATCTGTATGAAAAGTTAACACATTTCCTAATTTTTTAAAATATCTGACGGCGTTTAAGTGACTCTTGTAAAAATAGCTCCCTAGTCTATTTTGTGAGCAAATAGCTTTAAATGTATGGATTTAAAGTTAAAACGAATAATGGGTTAGTTGAAACAAGAATTTCTTACCCATCTTGCCGTCGTTCTAGTTAACTTGTCCTTTTCCTTCCAATCAAAAGGAAGGTGCTTGAGAATATCCCAACTACACAAAATTACTCGTAGGGAAAGCACTGGTAACTAAATTGATATCCATTTTTTAATTCGGTTTTACCTGAATTACAAATCAGAATATAACAGTTTCCTAAGCACACGGGCCCTTGTCAAAAATTATCGGTTGACACACCAATCACTTTCATTTCACCAAGCAAATTCAATTGCTGCAATAAATATCCATTCTCCATTCACAGATTTTATTCACACTTATTCACTCACGAGATCTATATTACTGGAGCAATATGCAATGAGTATATAGCGAATTTTGTGATGAAACTACATTGGCAGTTTACGTTATTTTTAGGAAGCACGCGTTAATCGAGATCTCACTCACAAAACAACACTTTTAAAGTATTCTCTAACTTTTCCAGTGATCCAATGGTGTTCCATCGTAATGATCATTTTTATCAGTATTTTGGTAAATCACAGAAGAGTCCCTTCTCGTTGACATTATTTTCTTGTGCAGAATCAAAAGCATTGCCTCTTTCGTCAAAATAATATAGCTTTCACTTGTGCAGGTATCAAATCCAGAGGCGTCTGCTATTACCTGATAATAATCAAGGTGTTTAGTTGATGTTGGAAATTTTCATCTGTAAATAAAAAAACCAACGTTTCAATATCTTAATTTGATTTCTCTTAGTATCTTAATTTTTTAATTTATTACAGCCACTTAGGTCACACACCACCTTAATTGAACTATTTTCAATGCAGATTTACAAGGACCTCCACAATTTGTCAGTTAAAACATTTGGCAAAGCCAACCCACCAACATACCATGACAGGTTATACGAATGTACCTAGTACCTGTCATATTTCCATCTGTGTAAATTACATTATCATCCCAGATCCCACCCACGCAAACACACAACCCTTTCCCTATTGGCTAACAACACAAAACAACTTTAATTTCCTCTTTACTTATACAAATTTACTTTTTCTTTGCAATTCCTCCAACTGTACATTAATAATTCTTTTTTAATCCTTTTCATACCTAAATATTCTTTTGTGACAGGTTCATTTCAACTGCCCCTCTTTTTTCCCAAAAAATTACTCTTTTCTCTTCTTCTTCTTTTGCACGATAACAAAACATTTTAAACATAAATATATTTTTCTGCATTGTCCAATTCTATTTACCTTTTCATTGCCAGTCTAATACCCTTTCCGCACTCTTAAATAAATGAAATAACTATGACTAAGCACAAGACTATGAAAAAACTTCAAAAACCAAAATAAAAGGAACACACATCACATCATCCATCCTTCCTTACTCATACTGACTTAAGTCAGTACATATCCGCAAACACAAAAATCGTGTATGTGTTTCATTACATTCAGCCAGTATTAAACCAAGAATAAAAAACACCACAAAAAATATCCTATGAACTTGCAAATGCAATATATATACATATAACCTTATCCTTAGGTATCTATATTTTCTGTCTCTGTGAAAGGAACCAAACCATGCTCCCGATCAAGAATCTACACATATATTTCTTATGTGGCCATATGAAATATTCACTGTGTGGGGTTCCCTTTCCGTCGTCCCAACCAAAAAATTCTTCCCTTCCTTTCTTCCTATATCTAACCAATATATATGTATGCCTATGTTATACAGTATTCGTATCTCTGAAAATAATATGAATGAAAATGTTTGTAAAGAATCCTTTAGGATCCCCTCTCGCTCCTCTTCTTCAGAGAGAGATCCACTTTATACGGTAAAACCTACTTTGATGATGCATTTCTTTCAGTGTGTACATAACGTATCTGTACAGCTGAAGAGTGTGTGTGCTGATTACATTTTAGTATGCCTTATTGCTCATATGCATGTAAATTCCCTAAAGTAAGTACCGCACTCACATAATAATATCCCACATATTTTCACGCAACTTCCCATAATATACCATGTAAAAGGGGTATGCCATATGCCAAAAGGCATGGTATTGCATTGTTAAAAGTTCTTTTTCGAAAAACGGAGCATAAAGCACATGTTGGTATGCCTATAATATGCCTTAAGTACATTTTACAATGTATAATTATCAGTATATGTATTTACTTTGTTGTTTTTTGCTCAATTCTCGCTAATCTGAATTGAGACGAGAGTAAAAACATCATTTTTTATATGCTCTGCTGTGGTAAAGCGGTTATCACTGAGAGTTATCAGTAAATGAAATGGAATGGATTGTATTTATCGTAGTTTGCTTATAATATAGAGGGTTTTTGAATAAGTAGATTGCTATAATACTTATGAGTTGTATTATGTATGTAAATGTATATACCTATTTCTGTTAATGAGTTTGTTCTGTCCAACTTTTACGAGTTGTGCGTGAGTTGTAAACTTTACGAAGTGAATGATGGAATATGTGCAAACAAGGTAAAAAGGGTTATTTGGGTTGGTAAAAAATGTAAAGAATTGGGTAACAAGTATCGTTTACTTGCCAGGTTTACAGATTAGCTGTTTGCAGTGTAGGTTTGGCTAATTATTGTTGAAATGATAATCTGTACCATATACAATCGTATTAAAGTGCACAAAAATAATTTATGTCAATGTTTTCTAAGTTTTATATACTCAGCAGCAGCAGTTTTCAAGTTTTGTAGTATAAATGAATAAAAGTGTCATTTTGTCCTCCAACCAAATAAGGCACGAGAGATACTTGTTATTTCCGTAAAAATACCAGGTCTTATTATGGAGATCCGTAACTGAGTAAATCAATTAAACTAGTTACCTAAGTCAAAAGCAAAGATATTCACTCCACTTCCATGCTCATTGCTGAGGTGGGTAAATGAGATGCCAATATGCAATTCTCGTCTTTTAAAAAGGAACAATCTAAACACAGATGGTATTGTGTCTTTCACGATCGTTAGTTTTTTCAAATTTCAAATGACAATGGCAGGTTGAAATGGACAAATTAAGACAAAATAAAATGTGATCTTAAAAATTTACCATCAACTCGATTCCAAAGAGTTGGAAGTAATGATTTGGACGGAGAAGTAACGGTCTGACTTTGTATTTGGTAATGAGATTTCATTTATTAGAAAATTCTGCATTGCAAACCCGCACTGTTTAATTAACATCGCAATTTTTAATTTAATTTAGCTTATGACCGATTTGATCTTACTTTCATATGTTCACCAAAAGATTCATGCAATGGTAAAAAGCTTCCTATATTACCTAAAAGTGAAATTCACCATTTTTAATAAATTCGCTTTTTGACCTAGTTTATTAATTAGAATAACTAAATGTCAGTATACAAGTAAACACGATTCTGTTAACAAGCGCATAAGTTATCAGATCGTTTTCACAGACAAAGAAGTTACAGGGATTCAAAGCCGTGGGGATGAAACAACCCTATGTCTTCCCCCAGGGGTTGGTTCAGTTCCCAGCAACAGCTTCCTAATGTCACCCATCAGCCTAATACCCTAATACAAGATCTCCCTTTAATAACAAGTAGCAAAGTAAGGGCGAAATAAGACTGGGTTGCTATTAGAAATGTTGCGGTGAAGTAATTTTAATGTTACTTCTAACGAGAGTTGATTAACCGACATATATATTATGATTCATCCAAATCGGATGTACTTAATATGCCACAGACTATATATGTATGTATGGATAGCCAATGCCAGATACTTTAGGGCATTGCCGAAGCCAAAGCCATGACCATGCAACCATAACAGAAATACAGGGAATTCAAAAAATTGCATGCATTTTCTTATGCATTCTATTGTTGCTGGCAGAAAACATTGTTGTTTCGTTTTTTGGATGCATACGGTACTATATATTGAGAGAGCTATGCACCATTTATGTAACTGTACTACAGTTACTTATAAACAGATAAAATAATTTATGTAAAACCCCTGAATGACTGTTATGGTAGGACAACAATGGCCATCTACAATAGTAAATACTGTAGTACATATTTTGGTGTATTCATTAAAATTCCTAACTTTACACTACCAGAATATTATTTTGCCTAATTGGTCAAAATAAGCATTTAATTAAGATTACAACAGAGATCGCTAATCCTAGATATTTCATAAGTTAATCAAATGACTACGATAAACGAACGACTTTAGTTAGGAACAAAAATAATATTATTAATTAGTATAAAACAGAAAGCCAAGTTAAACGGACTTTTATAATATTATACTTCAAGTAGGTTTCCAAAATAATTTTAAGTATGTATTTCCTGAAACAAAACAAATGCATAATTTTATGAACTAACACTTGGTCATAATTAATCTGCATTACACTAGCCCGTATTTTACATGGATCACCGATCTGCTATATCGAATCAAAATCAATTAGCTGTACTTATTCTGCATGAGCTTTAAAGTCCTACACCTCAGTAATGTTTACTATACGCATGAGTTAAAATAACATTAATTTTCCAACATTACCAATTCAATTTCCGTTTGCGATTCACCGGTTTAAATATTATAACAAGCTTGCACAATGTTTAATCCTTTTGCAAAGCATTTAGCATTTTTTATTGTTCAAAACGAACCATAAGAAAAAATACCATATTTACACACCTCTCCTCTCATCTTCTTTACACGTCATAAATAATAAAATTGTTTTTGTCTACTTCTGTAGTCCTGGTTACCTTTGTGCAGGTCCCTGCCCTTCTCTTTACAGAGTCTGTCTGTATGTATCAGACACAACAATACAGCATAGTGACTAAGGTCTTTACACGTCATAAATAATAAAATTGTTTTTGTCTACTTCTGTAGTCCTGGTTACCTTTGTGCAGGTCCCTGCCCTTCTCTTTACAGAGTCTGTCTGTATGTATCAGACACAACAAACAATACAGCATAGTGACTAAGGAAGGATTAAGAGAGAGCCAATAAAAAACATCAACATAAACAAACTATCATCGGATGAGTTTTTTACGTACTATTTATTTACCTGCTCATTGTCCTTTATTATCCCAGGTAATAATACAAACTGCCCACTAAATATGTGTTTCTTTATCAATTGTACATCTTTGTATTTATCCCCAGTAATAAACCCATTGGAAAATTATATTGACGCTATGCATTTTAATTATGGTGGAAATGCTACTGAATACAATTTTAAAGTGGAAATGCTCAGAAAAAGTGAACAATTAAAAACATGTTATTTAATCGTTTTTTTCTAAAAAACATAATGGGCAATTTTTTTGCAACAAAAAACTAGTTATAAAATTTGCATACATTTCCCAGCAACAATAAGAATAGTCTGATTGTTGTTATTGTTACGTTATACTGGTGCGTTTTACATGCATTGAGTATTATCATAGCCAATTAAACCCTGATAAAAATGTAAGGTGACTTGTGATTATTATTATGCACATAATAATAACATAACCACTTGGCAACCCATAAGCGGCGAGACTTTTAGATCATTCTCACCGCAAACAAATAATCATTCTGATATATCTCAGATTGTATATGTGGCTGTGAGATATACTTGAATACAAATCACATAATTGAATTTTAATTGCTGTCTTTTTACTGATTACACATTATGTATCGTTGCAGATGAGTTAAACGTGATAAACGCGATTTAAATGTGAGAAAAATAACTTTTACTTTTAAAAATGCACATAATATATTATAGAGTATTTAGAGTCAATGCATTTTGCATGAGAAAAATATATCAATCGTTTTTTAGCTTTAAAAAATAATTTGTCACATGATTTTATACAGATGAGCATGTTATATTATGATGCAATAAGACCAAACCAAATCATCTAACCTGTTGTTCAGATTTTTAAGTCAGATTGGCTGATTTTTTTGCTGAGCCATTAAACTTGTCAAATGATAAGAGAATCCAATTCACCTGGTTTAATTAATGACAAACGTGACTGAATGCTGTTCTTATAAAATACATACCAATTTTGATTACGATATTGGCATTGCCATAAATAATGCCTAAACCAGCCTTAATTGCAATTTTAACCTATTTAAGGATATACCTACCTAAAAACCACTACCCCAGCCATGCTTAAACATTTTATGTTCTTTGACAATGACAAATTGGACTTTCCAGTGAGTACCAACTCCCAACCCTGGCAATAATCTACAACAATGCATACCTTATAAAATTACACCTACACAAAAAGTACATAAAATCCAAAAACCAACCTTTTTAGCTTTCCTTTTTCCTTTTCTTCTTCTCTCACAAAAATTCCTTTGGCAAGTTAATACACAATTACGTAATACATTCTATTCTAGCCCAGGTGTGTATTAAAAAAGGTATTTTCTTTTTACACCGAAATAAGTTGTAATATCGTATCACATCATCACATTCCACTAGTTTAAATATAGCTTGGCTTTACCTATTATTATTTTTTATGTGCGTGTCTTTTTTATTCTTTCGTGCTGGACAATCACCAGGAAGAGATCATCATCCACAACCACCACAGCAACACTTATTCCCATATAAAAAAATACGCTAAAGGTATGTCGGTCCTTTTTAGAAGAAAGAAAGAAGAGTCAAGGAACTTTTATTATTTCCAGTAAAGAGGAACACCCTTGATTCAAGACCAACACTACCACCACCTTCAACAACAAGTCACCACCACCAAGTAAAAAGTATAAAAAACTTGGATAGCCTTTTATATATCCTAACGCTCTCCTGCTCCTTCCTTGTACAATACAAGTACACATGCCATGTAGAAAAGAACCGTCATCGACAAGTTACGATCCTAGTCGTCGTCTTCGTCCTATAAAAAAGGAGAGAGAAGTTGAATACCCTTCTTTTTCTTCTCTGTTCTGTTCCGACCGACAAGCCTATACATATATCTCTCTACAGCAGAGAACAAGTAAATATATCCAGTAGCTAACTTCCTGGAGAAACTCGAGTGGCATGGTATACCATGTTATTTCCAGTATTCGTATATTCCCCTTCCATTTATATTAAGAAGTGAATTCTTCACGAGAACCAAGAACCCTTTTGCATTTTGCTCTCCCACACACATCGCTATGCAGAAGAGGCTCTGTGTACCATTCCATTGCATATAACATTTTCGTTGTGTGAAGAGCTCGATTCTCACAACGGCAGCTATATCTGAATGAATGGATTCTTATCCGACTCTTTTAGTTTTTAGTCAAGAAGAAGAAGCTATCCATATATACAGAATTAAAGATAAGCTCAGTATAAAATATACATAAAGAGACTCCCGCTTTATTATATGGGTATATGTCGTATGCGCCTTCCTGTGTGACACTCTTAAGCACAACAGCATCACAGAGCAAAAGCTTCATTTGGTCCTTTTTTTATTTGATTCTTCTTCTTGTTAAAAAATAAGGATATAGTAAGATTTGCTACTGCGTAGTACATATATACACCACTTGACGGTGTTAACTGAAGAAGATTACTTTGTATTCCCCACGTACAAATTACTTTTGTAACAAAATGTATCTCGCGCTTATCCCAACCTACACTCCAAACCCCCAAAAAAAACTTTGTAATAATACACCTTTAATAAAGGTAGAGTTTTTAGAGGGTATTGGCGCGAGATACAATTTGTTTTGGAAGGTGTTAAGTTGAAAGAAGATTTTTGTCTCTTTCTCTTTTTATCCTTGACACATTCGTACA
>JAHZNG010004103.1:0-19378 GCA_027744375.1 Orchesellides sinensis | reverse complement strand
AGGAACCTTAGAAATGTTTTAAATGGTGCCACTGCTTTGGGGAGGGGTATGAGAAAAAATCTTAGCAAATACGTTTTGAAAGAGAAGTACGAAGGATCTGAAGAGTTACGGCTTTCAAATATAACCGCTTTGGCTGTTTTACATGGGAACTATGCAAATCGGACCGATATTGGCACCAAAACAAAATGCAGGACGTGTCGTGCGCACTGCGACGAGATTCTGCCCGAAGTGAATTTTGAGGAAGGTTCCCACGACGTAATGGGCTTATCATCAGGATTACCTTTGCCGTCTGTTAAGGTTAGTTTATTATATATTTAGCCTTATCAATAGTACCTTATCATTCGGATCAAAAGCCACCTTTTTCTTGCAGATTGTCAGTTTTGCAGAACTTAGCGAGAATATTCTGCTCACAGACCTTTTAGTTAAGAATTCGTCGGAACCTGGAAACTGTACGCTGGTAATTTTCTACGCAAGTTGGTGTTCGTGGAGTGCAAAAGCTGCCCCACATTTTAACCCGCTTCCTAGAGCGTTTAAAAACATTCGGTTTTTAGCTGTTGACGCACACTTTAATTCGGATGTGCTTGCTACGTTTGGAGTTTATTCTGTTCCGACAGCCATTTTGTTTCACAACGGCAAAATTCAGGCACGCTTTGTTAACAAGAACATCAGCATGGAGTCCGTCACAGCTTTCCTTGAAACTTACACAAGTAAATAACAAAATCATTAGCGTTTTTTGTCGTTAAGTGTATTGTGTAAATGAGCTACACATATCTTCATGTATTTTTCTTAATATTTGTAGATCAAAAGGCTAAAAACATAAGAATGACGTCTGTTGATCGTCGCGGTCCAATTCCTACAGTTCCAAAAGATTTAGATAAAGCGATTTATTTAAGTTTCTCATGGGCCTTCATCTTCATTTCCGTGGTTTACCTAATATTACGCACGAAGTGTTTTTTCATACTTTTTCTAAAAATATGGCTTTTAACTCAAGGCATAATGGAAGATGAAGAATTTGAAGAAAAAAATTTAAAAGTTATGCTGAGATGAGGATGAAAGCTATCTTACTATAGATCTGTGTGTCGACATATTTTATAGTGGTTAGGTTACACATCTCATTCCATTATCCATCCCTATGCGTATGTCAAGTTAAAATGAAAGGCCTTTCAAATAAAAATAAATTATGTAAATTTTCTATTTTATTCTTTATTTAAATGTGACGCAAAATCAACGCTTTGATTTTTATTTATGCTGTCTTCTATTGTAGATCAGGGCAGGCACGTGCTAAAAGTACACATAGGTATGCACCTTTTATAATGCATTTTCTTTTTTCAAAAAGCAGTAAAAAAATCAGCAAAATCCATTCACCTGTATATATGCAGCATCAAAACGCAGTAATGTACAACATAAACAAATTTAATGTATGAGCGTTTCTCCTTCATTGATGATCGAAGAGGAGTGAGGAGGGGTTGGACGAAGCATAAAAGAGAAACTCATAAATGTCAGTGTATGACAATTGATAAAAATGAAAGGCTGAATAGAGTACTAGGTAGTACTATGAAATTGCGTTTCTCTTTAGTTACTTTCTCATATAATGTATATCATGCAGGATGTACTCATCTTAAACTCTTGTATATACTATTGACTATTTCACTAAAGTACGTGTTTACATATTCTAAACAAGTCCATCGCATATACGGCAGCCGTGCTTACAAACTCTCCCTCATTTCTCTTTTCTATTCTGTCCGTTCACTTTTCTTCATCTGTTGACGATTACAAGAAGAGCTGGAGATGGATTTTTGATACTTGAGAATGTTTCTATGAATTGGTAAAATGATAAAATGTGTATAAAAAATTCGGCATTTTTTCCTTTTACATTCAAGTAGACTGACTTGTAAGCTTACAGTTTGTATTTGTTGTATAAAAAAAGGTTTGTAAGGTGCTTGCTTTTGTTACTAAATGTTGGTAGTAAAAGCGTACTGTTGTGTAATAATGTTTTCTTTTATATTTATATATAATATGCAACATTCAACCTTATTATAGACCAATTCAGAAACTCCATGTATACTTACACCTTCACCTACGTACATATACATACGCACAGGAGGTTAACGAGTATCCCCTAAAACATCATACAAGACGTATGTATACAAATGTACAAAAGACAGGAGTCTCAAGAGAATTCGATATTTTTGCCTTCTTTCCTTTTTTTCTTCTTTACTCGCTCGTTCGCTACTTTTCCCGTTTTTTCAAGGGTCTTTTGGGAATACCCAACATGCACCATATCTTTTCAAGGCACATTTTCGACCCAATAAACGTTAAGCCAAGAGAAAAAAACCTACAGAACTTTTTTTTAACCTGGTCTGCTGCGGGGTCGAGAATCGAGATTCTTAAAAAGCGGAGAAGCTATTAGATTGGTATGACTTTCCTCAGAAGAAATCTTGAAGAAATTGAGATGGAAAATATAAACTTTGTAAAAAGTTAAGTTTCTCTACACTTGAAAAAGCATACAAGTCATATACCGGCTATGCAATGAAAGCAAGCAATGGAGATGGAAAGCAACCACACGTTTGGTTTGTTAAGTGGAATTTCAGACAGTTCATTGTTCTTGTGGGGCACTGGGAAACGCTTCTAATCTCCAACCAGTTTCCAGGCGACCATGAAAAAAATGGATTGTGTTTGCAAGTACCAAATTGTTTGGTAGCAAACAGGTTAACTTGCATTTAAACAATATGGTATTAATGCAAGTATTATCTATGCTTTCAATGGTTACGGTTAAAGCAACACACAAAATCATATTAGAACTCAGTCATCAGAAAATCTTCCAATGGTTTTAACTTTGTGAAACGTATTTGTCAAGTTTGTAGAGTTTCCTTGCAGACAAGTAGACAAGGTCAGAATGAAGTTGACAAAACATGCTATGGTTTTTTTGCAAAACTGCTTTTAACTTTTTTTTGCTGCAGTTATAATTCATGCTAAAAGTCTCTACCCAAAAGAAATCGAGGAGATTTCAGTGTTCTGGTAAATATTGAAATGGGCATTCCCCAGAAAGGTATACTTAAAAAATAGATAGAAAACTTTAAATTGGACATGTGTAATGCAATATACTCAACTTCTTCCAACGCTTCTTTTTATAGTTCAATGATTCAAGAAGATGTCGCATACGAGACATACATAAACGATTCAAAGAATAAAAATGAGCCCGTCGTCGCCTGACTTGTCAGTCAGTATCACCTACTGTTTCTAAGTAAAGAAAGCTGAAGCTTGTATAGACAGGAAACAAATCAAGATTTTCCTTCAACGTCACGTTAACTTTTAAAAACTCATGCAAATATACAGTATTACTTACAGTCTTGAATGTCGCAACGCTATTTTTCTTTAGATCGAAGACAATAATAAATAACTAGCTTAAAAAGTTTGATATCGTGTTACTATTACTGTAAATATCTGAAAACATTCTATCCCCAGTCTCCTCAATTTCATTTGTCTACCTTAGTAAGATATTGTTTTCATCAATGGGCCATAGGCCAGGTTTTAAGGAATAACAGTTTTTGTTTTAACGTTGTATATAACTTGACTCATGTGGATACCGGAAATCGAAAGGAATATACAATAAGGACATTACATTTGGAAAATAGATATTCAGCGGGAGACTTTGGAATTGATATACATACTAAGCTGTACATACCTGTTTCAAAATTGTAATTGAATACAAGGCAAAAGCTGAATTGATGATGTTTCATGTTTCATTTCTTTTATATTAACATCCTTGCCATTCAGAACAGGCTTTCAGAACTCATAAAAGGATTTTCGATTTCAACAGATTTACAGGTTTCCAACAACCGCATGATGACGTTTTGTTTTCATTATAACTCAAGGGAGAAAATCTCTAGCCTGCATGATGTGCTTTCTCTCCGTTTTGATTTCCTCCCACGCAGCTATTTACATCATAAGATAAATTGCAAGGTGAAATCATTATCACACTGCATTCAATCTATTGCACAATGCATATGTACGTAGTATCTCCAAGAACAGAGCAACAGTGTAGAGCAATAATAATAATAATGGCAAAGTGAAAAATAGGACAATCAAATGAAGACGGGGAAGTCTCCACATATCTGTTCCATTCGCATCATGTAGGGATATAAATGACGGGATAAGAACATTATGTCATAACAGGAATTCGAAATGCGAAGAAACAACCTTATATTTACAGGCTGTGTAAAGTATATCTAAATCTACAGAAAAATATGTTCGCTATGTAGGTAGATACATGCACGCGCAACAAAGTAAAGTTTGTAGCTAAGCTAACCCAAGAGCTTGGAGGGATTGTTAGACTTATTTTGGGATTGGGTCGGATGGAGGGATTTTGAAGAAAAGTGAAAACGAATGAAAAAAGAAAAGTAGCTGTATTATCCTATATACAGGCACAAAATAAGGTTGGACTGTCTACCTATTATTATATTATTGCCGCCGCCATATGTGTTTGCATCCCTGGAAATATTAAACTATATCGCATATATTTATATATGAAAGTCACTATATTCCCATTTCCGGATATACAAAGAATTGTAAAGCCATGAAGGGAAAGAAAAGGCAGCAAAGTGGTTTTAGGTTGTTGATTCGCCTTAAGTACATACATATATTCTAAGGCATCTTTCAAGCTGCATCCTATAAATTGTCAGTAATCACTTTTACAAAATATGAGTAGGTAGAAAGAAATGCACATTACCTTAACTCCGCACCAGTATACGAAAGCGCAAAGCAAAGTACTTGTTTTTGAAAGTTAGGCTAAGAGTAGTCACATAAAATGGAATAAGAATATTCCAATTTCCAATCTTTCTACAAGAGTGAGCTTTTATCAAACAATATTTTTCTGAAACATGAATCTATGCCGTTACCTTTTTGAATTTATGTTAAAGTCTGTATTGTGTTGTTGTGTGTAGATGTGCAAGAGTTTTTGCATTTGGAAGGTAGGAAAGGATGTTTATAAGAGGCGATATCTTAAAAGCCAAGCTACATATTTATTTTACCATCCACATCCCCCTATCCACCCCACTATTCTGCAACTTTTCCAGAGTGTATGAAAAAGTAACAACAATAACAGTCTCAACTTTACATACAAAGCACATATGTTTACAAATATTTGAGAAAAGCTGTATCTCGGTGCACACAATTCTTCAACGGTAACCTAGTTTTCTCCTCAAAATTTATGCAATTTGAAAAACTATCTTGCATCAGGCTTACTCAACCAAGAAAACGATGGTTGAAGGGGTTTGTGCTATGTATGTATGTGTATGCTAGAAGTACATTTTATAACTTGCATATGTATATATGTGTAACTTGGGAATACACTTATACAGCTCAAAGGGCCTTTCACTCGGATGCTTTTACACTGTTATTCTTACATCCTCTTCCTTCAGCTTGTTGCTTTATAAAAAACCAGTTGATATAAATAAGAAAGGATGAATTTAATAACAGTAACAATGTATCTGTAAAACAAATCAGATCCGATTGGTTGAAGTCTAAGGTTGTATAGGTCTAGGTGACAGTATGCTTTTTATAAGCTATACTAGGCTATTGCTTTGCTGCAGGATTGCAAAAGCATTTTCAAACTAACAAAGCATCCTGTTGAAACAAACAATTACATTTTTAAAGATACATATAAATTATGTGACAAAGCAGGATTGTTTTAAGTAGTTGCAGTACCTATATGCACTTTATGTTGCTTCTATTGTATGTGTGTACGTACATGCATATATCCAAATAGTTTCTTTTCTTATTCTATTTATGAAAGAAAGTTCAATTCCTACTTTCCGTTTTTGAAAGCGCGTCTTTACATCGTCTTTGCTAGTCTTTATGTTGTTTGACAAACCTTGAAACTGACCTGCTAATTATATGCTTTACAAAGTAGTAAGTTAGTTTGCATTGTGGTTTGTAGTGCCCTGTAATATATTGAAATTCAAGTACATGCACAGAGTTAGATGCACGTGTGGGTATAAAGCTTGTTTAAAACTTTTGGAAAAAGTTAGCCTTTTCTTCAATCTAAGTATTCGAAAAAGCTTTCCCCTGCAAAGAGGTTTGATCAAGTGGGTGTTGGTCTCTTAAACATAACATATCAAAGTTAGTGGCTCTACAGAGAGAGAGAGAGGGTAATATACCGAAACACAAATGACAATCCAATCTTCAAGGTTAAAAGTTGAAAATTGTAAATGGAAAAGTTTTCTATTTTTTTAAAGGAAAACACTATGACTTCTTTTTAAAACTACGATTTGCCCTTTTTACAAATTGTTACATGATACCTTCAAACTAACTTTTGAAGTTTTAAGACGATACCGAATTGAGTCAACTGTGAATTGTCGGTTTTCGAAGTGAGTAGGAAAAAGGGGTAAAAGTTTTTCTTTCGTTAGATATCTTTTTGGTATTTGCCTATATATTGAAATGCATAGAATACTAGTATGGCGACTCTAATACTTGTACATAGTTTTTTGATTTTGTCAAGTGAAGCGGTGCTCACGTTGGCAATGCTTCCCTGGTGTCCGGAAAAGTGTAAAACGTTCGAAGGTATCCATCGGTGAAAATGTCATTCGGGGGAATAACCAGTTTTCTTTGAAAGTTTATATCTAGAGAAAATGTTATTTAACCGTTTCAATATTACGGAAACTCACCCCTATTATATACACATTGTATAGAAGCATATATTTATAGAAGAGTATGTTTACAAGTAGCTAACCCTTTCGCAAAATTTCAGATACTACAAACAAATTTATCCTTAGCTCTCCCTCTGCACAAGTGTGATAGGATTGAAACAGATGATTGGTTTAGTATTATAAAATATCATGATGTACATTATGCGAAACTGCAACAGCACCAAAATTGATATGTATTACCGAGTAAGAAACCATAATATCATGAATATTGCATTCCCACAAAGTTATATACTTACGTATTTTTCTTACTTTCTCTTATTCTCATGTCATTTTCAGGATACAACAAATGTCATTCCACATATGGATGATAGCTGATATGGGCCTACCTCATGTAATCGAGTTTCACAACTTTCTCTTTACATATGCTCAGATATCTTTTCCCAATGCAGCATTTTCAGCGCTGTCTCAGCATTTCCATTTTGACGATATCATCTCCCGAGTTGCCACCGAGAGAGTTTGCATGAAGCCTCCCGTTTTTTTGTCTTGTGTGGACATGGATATTCTTCCGTTTTTTCTATTATTTTTATATTTTATTTTTCAGTTTGTTCCAATTTATCCAGTCGTAAGGCGTAAGTTCAATCGTGTTCTGGTATCACCAAGTTACGTGACTGCGTAAAGGCAAAGACATCATCATCCTTTCGAACATTATCAGAAACAGCAGCAACTCAAATATGAGGCCACTCATCCATGCATGACTTGCCAACAGTAACATGATATTTTCTCAATGTAATAATGGTCATTGACAATAATGCGTATATAGATCCTGATGGTTGTTGGAACATTTTTTCAGATCCAATTTTCAAACTATTTGTTCTTCTTGAAAAAAGGCGATTCTGTCAGGGACATGAAAGTAAACTTGTTTTGCATGCAATTTACTTAATAATACTTTTGACCTGACGAAAAAACTTGCATTAAATCTTTCGTCGTTTAGATTTCTTCTGCTGTTGTTGTTGATCAAATGAAATATATTTTGTGAATTACTTTTGAGAATAAGGGCACTTGATCTTATACCGTATAATATAATATTAATATACATAAACACTTTGTCTTTCTAAGAATAATCAATAATTGTGTTGATTTATATATTTATGCCATCCTTATAACTATGTGTATAATGTATATTCAAATAGTGAACTTTCTATCACAACAGATAATGTGTATTTCTTCCATGTGAACTCCTTTGAAAAGGGAAATTACAAACGAAGAATTCCTTTCCATCTATTCACAATATCCGGCTATTAAATACAGTTTTCATTGGAATTCTATCAAAATCCAGGAGAAGAAAGGAAGAGTCATTGAAGCCGATTGGCTCATCTGCTTGCTGCAGTAACATTAATATATATATACATCCTTTAAAACTTCTGGGGCTCTTTAGAGAACTCGTCGTCGATTTCTTAAACAAAAGGAAGCGAAAACATGAGGGAAGAAATAATATAAAAAGAGGGCACAAAAACGAGAGTAAGATGAATTCTGTTGAAACGACCCTGAATAACTTGCGTAAAAGAGACAAAAGGATGATGATGGTGATCATCATCATCATCGTCACATTCAGTTTGGGAGATCTTCTGACTGCCTCTCTTTTTGCTCTGTTGTCTGTCGCTTTTCTTTCGTTGCCTATTCTTTCATTCGATCTTCATTTATCTCACTCTTCTGCATTTCTCGCCACACGATGTATGAAAAGATGATGGGAATATATACTTTTTATATTTTCTACAGGAAGATGAAGAAAAAACATTCCTTTATTTTTGCCGTTTGTCTTTTGCTATTCTTTTTTACTCGTCTTTTGTACATACATGCCACCGCCACACCATATACATACGATCCAAGAAAAACCAACCAAAAATAGAATCTTTAAAGCGGCTGGATAGAATATGATCTTTCTTTTGTGCTACCATAAGGAGGGAACGAGGAAGTAAAAGATAAAACAAAAAATGATATTTTTTTCATCAAAATATTTTTTACTATTGAAAATCCTCCTATATATTTATATATGTACATATAGCTTTTTCGATACACAACTTAACTCATAGGATTGGAGCTTCTTTTGAATGCATTTCCATTGTCAGAACTAAATTTAGATGTTGACTGTTATGTGAGCAGCTATGCACAGCTAAATACTGTATTCCTTTAAAATAAGATGGCACAACGCACAACGGATTTTTCTTCCAGATTGGTATTATATTTACAAAGGAAAAGGTTTTTTTGTGGAATGGACTTCAATGGTGAAATGCAGTATATGAATGCCACTGGTGGTGACGAAGGTGGTGCGGCGGTAGGGAGGGATACTCTCTCGTGCCCTTATACTATACTGCATTCCATTCATTCCATTCCTCCGCTCTCGTGTTCTTTTGCTGATATCGTTTAGCCCATGGATCATTGAGCGTCAAATCGGGTATAGGCTATGTCAGATAACTTCAGATTCGCCCGTTATTTACTTCGCCTTTTTGGCCTTATTTTCTAACGCTTTCTCTCTCTAGAAGGATGCCTATTGTCGTTTTGTCGCCTTTCTCCATCCAGAGAAGAAAAAAAATCAGCAAGAGAAAATGTCAGTATCAAAAATCTGTTTCCTATTCCTGGTACAATATGGGAAATTGATAGGAAACAAAGTTTATGTTTGTTTCTTAAGCTTTTGGCTCTATCTAACAGGACGTTATAACAAAAAAGTTGATTGTACTTAAAAATGCTGGAAGCATATATCTTAGTTGGTATTATACGATCACTAACCCTTTTTTCAGTGAACTTTCTTTTAGGAGAGAATGTCAAACTAACACCGAAATAAGTAGGTCTGCTTTACTCAACATCAGTTTCTTTGTCGCAGTATGTTCTCTGGAAATAGAGCTCTGTTCAATATCCTTGTTGATCTCTAATCGTTTTGATAGAATTCTTTTTTTCTTGTAAACTACTTTGGGAAAAGTTTTGAAAGAAGGATAATACGTATTTAAGTCCAATTTGTGCACTGACGGTTTGATAGCGTAAGTTACGATGCAGTTTTTCAGCAACTTGAAATTGTAGCGATAAAATGTGACGCAAACAATATGTAAACTTGAATGTTCGTTTTAGGTCAGAAGAAAAGGCATTTCTGAGATAGTCGGTTACAATCCCCCAGAGTTCAATGAATTTAATAAGGTTTATAGTAAAATATGCACATTTACTGTGCTTAGTTCTGTTATGAAAATTGATTAGATACTTAAGCACAATTAATATCCTAAGGCGAGAAGACCGATTTACATATCATACTGACATTTTCATACGTTCACAATGCAACAGGTTACGAAGAAAGCAATTAGCCAGAAAATGAATGCGTGCTGAAGTGACTACTTTCACCCTTGTCTTAATGTCAACCGACGATGAAGGAAAATGAATTGAAGAGTCAATCAATGGCAAATTTTACTTTTCGTTGTATTGCATACATATTTAGTGATAGGATCTACTAAATTATTCTGTAAATGTTTTCATAATAATTATAATTTTATTTGTAATCATTCTCTTACAACTGTGAGAAAATGGTGAATGCAACTCTTATCTTGCTTTAACACTTTGAAGTCTACATAGATAGCAATTCTGTCCAAAATAAACAGGATTCACTAACAAAGTCAGGGTGCAGCAAGCAGCCAACTGGTGGATTTGAAAAGTTAACTTCTAATTTTTGCAGTTGTGGTTATACTTTTATTACACCGTTCCAAGCATTATCATTTCCTTACTAACAGTAGGAGTACGCGAATGCATAAATGAAATGACCCAAAATCGCATTCTACATTATATAATGTTGTGTTTATTTGTAAACAGGTCGCATAGATGCTCCTGAGTCACAAATGACAGGCGTTGATTCCCATTGTCGAAATGGAGATGTGGTTCATCTTAGAATGAAACAAAGTAGTCGCTGATGGTATTAAAGCTGTGATTAGATTTAAAATAACCTGTGTTGTATTCTGTGTATTTCATAGTTCCATAACCCAAATATTAATAAGCTCCCATGTAGTGGTGTTCACGTTGGTCTTTACGAAGTTGTTTATAAGAAGCAAACATGTTTATTGTTGAACTAAAATGCTTTCACAAGACTGACTTATGGAATATGCACATATATAAACCGCGTTTCTTTATATCACATTGCACTGTTGGCAAATGATGAAATTCTATAATGAAAACATATATTCTATGACACTGCACTACTTTATATACTCTTTTCTTAAAGACAGAGAGAAGGGTGTATAATAAGGAGTGTGGTTAATGGTGAAAAAGACTTTATATGACATTGTGTTCGTCCGTCAGTCTTTGAATAATCGCCTTTTGTTATAATGATCCCATCTTCCTCGTCGTCTTCTTAACTCGTGTGTGTAAAGAGAGACATTCCAGCGTCTCTAATCTCCGTCCACACCATTTGCTTTCCACTCGTGTGTACTCAAAACAAACTGACTGACTGAGAGCGAGTGAGTGAGAGAACTATATACGAAGCAGCACAATCCAATCCCTTCAAACATTCCTTAATGCACCGCGGTAGATGGGTATCCATTACTACATATGTACAGACATTTATATGCCAGCGTGCCAACAAGGGATAAAATACGACAATGAGTTGTTTTGTAGACTTAAGAATTCATATTATTGACATGAAAGTAAATATTAGGTATATTCTATTATATTATATAACATGTCATATCATAAACGGATTGTGTAAACTTTGGAAAATGAAATCAAAACTGTAGGCTGTGTTGAGATTTGATATTTGGAGTATATCATATACTAAATAGATACATGATCAAATGATCATTTGCTTCCCTTCAAAGGTGTTAGTTACTGTACGAAAACATCAATTATATAGTGCATCCCTCCCCTATGAAACATAAGCAGATCAGATTTAGATAACGGTATAGGATAACAATATGCATCTTCAAAAGTGTTTATTTTCTCCTTAAATATAGCATTAACAATTTATTGCCGTTCAATAAACTCGGCACAAAATTCAATGTCATTTTATGCATTTTAAAATCCATTATCTCAACCCAACTCAATTCATGGTAAAATCTACAACATTCACATTGCTTATTTATGTACTGTGGAAAAATCGAAGTTATAGATGAGTTAAGAGACAACTTCAGCACGCTGAATATAGCAATGCAAAACCTAACTGATCTTCTTGTTCAATATTTTTTTATCCTGCAACCACACCTTGTTTTCTTAAAAGGCATTGCAGCGTAAAGAAAACGTTTAGTTCTAACTGAGTACCTTTATATAGCAAAGTTAGATGGGGAGAGACTTTTAAAAGTTTATATTCAGACCAAAAACGCCTTTAAAGAAGGTGATTCTTCCATAACTGCTGTTATGTAGATTAAGAACTTGCCTACGGCACACATTATAATCAAAATAAATCTTCATTTTTTCCGCTGCGTAAAAAAGACTAACTGCATTTAGCGATGCTTGAATCGGTGCATATTTGATGGCGGATAAATGGAATAGAACACAGATATAAAGTACCGTGCCAAAGAAAAAATAATTCTTTCTTTTCCCCTTTTTCACCATTGCTGCGATGATTATATCATACAAACCTTTAAAGTATTCTATTACCACACAAAATATTACCATCGTCTTTCGTCTTTATCCCGTGCTTGCTTGTAGTGATACTAATAACTGCATATTGTTTGAAAAAGAAGTGGAAAAATTGAAAATGCCTGCTGGAGTGATATATTGCATAGTGAAACTATCTTCTTTGCATCGCATCTCATTTACCTAGTTAGTACTGCGCTTCCGCAGCTTACAAAATAAAGTAGTTTACCATTTTTTCTTCCACCTAGTCCGACTGCCTTAATGTCATTTTGTTCTTTCGTAGTTTTCAGTATGGGGGACATATATCATTGTATTTAAAACGGAAACAGACAGAACTGAAACAATTTAATTTATCTTTCGGCCCTTTTGGGGTGTCTTGATATTTAAGCATTTAAGCAACAGTGGAACTTTTTGGTTTGTTAAAGTAAACTTGCAGATATAAGGATACGTTGACTAAATGTTACCTACAGCAAAATATACATGCCAGTTTACTCTTTACAACTTAACGTAGGTATCGGTGTCGATGCCACAAAATCAATATCACATAACTTCTATGAACTGGTCTACTCAAATGGAATCTATTTCTGAATTCTTTTATTTGCCAGGTACCATTATTTTCATCTTGAGATTTAAACGAATCATACTGAATCTTTTCTTAAAAACATGAAACTCAGCTATCTCATGTGTCACATGAGGTTGAAGTACGCTTATGTAGTGGAGAAAACCCTAAACTGTTTTTTACTTATCTTTATTTTTCACTACTTAATACAAATCTTAATCTCCCTTTACACTATTGTGTGTTTAAGCGGATCATATTTAGGCTTCGACTCGAGAATCTAGTTATCGAGGAAACTATAAGGATTGTAATACGGAAGTAAATGACTTTTTTCTAAACAAGTATCTTGCTTGATGCTATAAGTTTTCATATAAACACAAGCCAGACACCCCAGTACGAATTATAGACCGCGCAAAATTTGCAATATCTGCGAGAAAAAATGAAAGAAGCGAAAATCTCGAAATAGATACGTAAAATGATTACTACAAACCTTCATCTTAATATTTCTTCTTGCGAAGGCAAACTAATAGAAACTCCAAGCATTGTGTGTATGTGTGCATCTACAAAGCAATCAATCCTATTAGTATAAATACCTACCCTACATCCAGACAAAAAATATTGGTGGTTCTAATGCAATGATCAAGTAAAATCAAGGTGAAACTGAAAAAAGGCGAGGAAACTGGGAAATAAGGTTGAAGTGATTGTAAAAAAGGATAGCAGTAGCGATGAGCAAGTGAAAGCAGATGAAGAACGAAAAAACAGACGAAGATGAGCAAATTGAAGGCAGCATGCACAACCCAGAGACAGATGATAGGGAGCAGACAGGAGCAAATCAAGCGAGCCACTCATGCATTCGTAAAGGGGTAATTTAGTCCTATATTCAGAAAGAAAAAAAAGCTTGGCAGGGCTTCTTTCACTCGCTTCGCTTTCTCCATCAGGAGCAATCTTGCAGTTTGCTCACATTCATCTTTTCTTTTTCCCCATCACTTCTTATTTTTTATCAGCTACCTGCAATCTACCATTTTGCTCTGCTGCAAATGTTTACCACTTTCTTTCTAAATATCGTGTATCTGTCTTTCTCTGAATGTCGATAATAAGATTTATGAATGTACGTGTGAATAAACGTAATTTGATGTTGAATGAAGTCATTTTTATTTTGAAAAGTGTATATAAAATTATATATATTAATATAGGAGCTTCTCCAATAGAAAAAAAGGAAATCAGAGTAAAAAAAGCTTACAATATGTGTTCTGTCTTCTTTACGTAACCAACCACTTTCACCACCATCGTTGAATCAAACCCGTGGAGTGTGAAATATGACTCGTTTTATTTTTCATTCTTTCCCTGTTAAAAACTACTGTTTCTCCGAATCTGGCACAACGATATAAAAAGTAGTGTTACGACGTAAGAGGGTATGGAAGGTAGGATGATAACTAGGCCTGCAACAAGGAAACGTTGTAGGACCAAATCCAAATCGTATTATTATGGCACAAGTCTCCTCGTTTTTGTCCCGTAGTTGGAGTTTGGAGAAAGTTAGTGAATTCTACTGTTAAATATTTTTCTGTGGCAAACAAGCAATTTAAAAGAAATCATAAAAAGCCTTTTTTGTTTGCGTATTGCAAACCTTAAGTTAACTTAGGATTTGACTATAGGTACGAACTATGCATCGGGGATGGAAAATCTTTAACAGTTAAAAGAAACTATGATGGGCTATTATATACCGACGTAAATCAGCAAATGGAGAGATATATAAGTACAGATTGAAATACTTCATAGCATGGAGCGATGACACCTTGAACATATGTCTCAACAGCTGCTGTTGATATGCTTAAGAAGTGACGGTGGCAAGGACTCTTAGTTACCACCCTGCTTAAGTTTTTACCAGATGGACGTCTACAGTGTGACACCTCACCCTTGTATTGCATATGTAATACATGTATTACCTATATCATATGGTGAATCCCTAGATTCTTCATGTTATGTGTCGTTATGAAAGAATTTGATGGAAAAGGAATGGGTACGAAAGGATAGTGATGATGATCATGAAGGTTATCATCCATGTCGATCACGTTCACAAATCTCATGTATAACATTAGAATGAGTTTCTATCATCTTTTTCAGATATAAGATTTCCATCTTCATGTTCATCTTGCAAGCTATTGCCACTTCTTTTTTGTTTCCTTTCAGCATGAATGAGAGAGAGAGAGAGCATAACGGGGAATCCGTGAATTCAGGAAATGGGAAAAGCATTGTAGGAAGAAAAGGAAAGATTTCTCATCTAAAGGAAATTTGATGTTCCCTTTCTCTTTCTTACTCTTTTGCTCTCATATAGATTTGCTTCTTGTCTCTTCTACAATATACATTTTTCTTGCACGAAATGTCTTTTTTTCATATGATTCTCGAAGAGAAAATAGAAAATGAAGGAAATGCTGTTGAAATTTCAAGTGGAGGAGGCAACAAGGATTCTAATCAAAAAAAATTCTGGCATTTTTCTTTGCTGAGACTCCTCTGTGACCACATCATCACGTTGTATGCCAGTTTGTTTAAACTATAAAAATACTATTATGATGTCCCAACGCTGTGTGTGGTTTGGTTTGTACTACTTGCTTAGCATGTTAGAAAATTGAAGTTTGAAAAATCCTTGATGTCGTCAGAAAACACTCAAGAGTTTATTTCATTTGATGACATTATTTTCACAAGGAAGTACTAGAATGCTACTTTTTCTTGAAGTTTTTTTTTACCACCACGAAGTCCCACTCATATGCTACTTCCAACTAATGATAATGGAGGGAACGAAGGGAAAGCGAGAAAAATGTAGAATGAACCACTTGACTTACTATTAATAGTTCATTCTTTAGATGTAGCCTTTAAAGACTTCATTTTACTGCAGAGTTTTTCTTGCTGTGCTAATAAATATAGCGGAACCAAGTTTGAATCTAGGTTGGTGGTCCCATTGAAGGGGTTTAGCATGGTTGCATTACATGTGGCGAAATAAGGGTGTTTCATCATCGTCTATAGTAAAAAGGAGAAGCAAGAGTTTTTTAATCACTTCCATACGGTACTTTTTAATTAATTTACCTAAAATAATAACTAAATTAAATCAAAACTAAAAAACATGAGCTAAATTAAAGTCCATGGATGCTGATACACAAACAGAGTTTGGCTTGTGGCAATAAAAATCAAAGGTAGCGTCAACAAAGAGCATGGGTGGCAAAAGTAAACTAGGCTCATAATATGTTTTCTTTTTATTTTGTTTAGCTGTATTCTCTCCAATCTCCAGCAAAGTCAGTACAGGCTAGAAAACGTACCCTTAGTGTATTATGCAGTGAAAGCAACAGTCATATAAGGACTCTTCGACCACACACATACATAGCAGCAGTTGTACATACCAGAAGTTAGCTAAGGCTTTTTCTATTATATGCATATCTGCTTTTACCATGGCTTCTTTCAATTTATACACAAAACTGACGCTGCTGATTCTCTGTGTTTGATGATGGTGCCTGTGATGGCAGTGGTGGCATGTGATGTAGGAGCTTTTGTGAATATCATACAATATTTGCTATATATACTCTTCTCGCTTCCTTAAGTTTATATTTCACTGGCGTATGTGTAGTTTAATATGTATATACAATATGCACCCATGTATCTACATGTGTGGATGCTGGTGGTGGAAAATGTAGTAACTGAAATTCGGGAAAAGACTTTTATGAGGTTCGTAATTCTTGAAGAGAAATTGCATTGTCTCGTTTATAAACTATGCAGTAGAAAAAGTAAACGAGTGCCATCAACTACCTCAGAACCCATACTGTGTATTTATGCACGACTTCTTCTACGTCCTCCTCCCTTTCCCTTCATGATACTCCTGTTTCTCTCTTATTCTTTCTTGTATGCGTGTGTGTGTGTATGTGTCGCATAGCGTAAAAATTGTCCATAGGTCACAACAAGATATGCAAAGATAGATATCGGAAGAGAAAGCAGAGACAAGGGTTGTTTTTTTTCAGGATAACATCCTATTTGCTCGTTTTACTATATGTTTCTACTTGGTCTGTTTATGAATATCTGTATATGCAAAAATACACTCACTTATTTGGTCCAACAAACTTCTCTGCTTGTCTTATTTTTGTAGAAGAGGTGTACCTCATGAACTGTAATATTGATATGGAATAGCGTCCCTTTATAATACACTTCTTGTTCCGTCACACCGATTCCCGTGTGCATTATGTACAGGGAGAAAGCGAGCGTTGCAAACTAACCTCGCTCACTTTGTCAGCTTTAACTATTCCCAGAACTTTTTATTCTTGTAAGGATGGGCATCTTTGTCTAATATATTACTGTATTTTGTCAAAACAATGTTAGGTAGCACATAACACAGTCACTTTATTCAAGCAGTCTATTACGACGGCGATACTGTGTAGATTTTGGCATGATCATCGTCATCATCATCATCCTAGTCGTCGTGACATACAGAAAAGAAGAGGGATAGAGGAAAAATAAGAGTTTGATATTCAACGATGTGCAAGTTTGGTGGATGATGGTGGTTGGTGGTGGTAGCATATATGTAGTGTGCCGATGCGGTGGTGGGTTACTGTTGAATCCGGTGTTGTTTTAGCTGGTTAGTTGGTCGCCTCACGAAACTAACCTAAATAATACTGGACTGAATTATGGTAAAAGCAAAAAAGCCCACTATCCACACCAAATAACATCCCTATGTGTAATAGTAATGCTCTCTTGCTTTTTTTGTCTCATGCCATTTTATTCGCCTGCCGTCTCTTTCGGTGTCATGCATTTGTATTCATGTAAAGGGCCAAAGGGAGTACGCAAAGAAAAAAGGGAGTGTGTGTGGGTTTAGATGAGAAACCCAAACTAGGGCTTAAATGCGTGTCCTACCACGGCCATCACCACCACCACTAGCACACATACATAAAACAGAAGAGAGAACTATCTTTAATACAGCAAGTTTTTATTCTACCACTTTTCCTCTCTTGTTTTGGTCATGTATTAGAAAGGCATGCATTTCAATGAGATCTGAAAAAGATCTATCGTAGTAGTGGAGTGAGTGAGGCATGCTAAAAGTATACGCGGTGAAAAAGAAAAGCTGCTAGAAGTAGATAGATATACATGGATACGTACAGAAAACAAAATAGTGAAAGTAGGGAGAAAGTTGGACGAAAACTGGAAACTTATTAGAGAACAACATGTACGCTTTTTACATGTATGCTTATCGTATAGGCTAGTTGAAAGAATTCAAGTGTCTATACGACTCGCACAAGATGGATAGGAAGGAAAACAAGAGGAAAGTAGTGGAAAAGAGGGGAAGAGAGATGAGATGAGAACTCAATGGAAAAGTCATGCAAATTTTCTGCAAGTTTTAACCCTCTTAGGTTTAACATGTGGTGATGAACTTAAATGACCATTGTTCTCTGTTTGTTTCCATTTGCATGGTACAATATGAGTAGATAGGTACATATAACTTTGCATAGATACAGTAATCGCTACACTATTTTTTCCCGAATAATGTACCCGAATGTAAGAATGTAGCAGGCATAAAATATCTTGTATGTTTGTACTTAGTTCATTTGCCAATATTGGTCTAGTTTGGTGTATGGCCCTGTTTTTTCACTCGTTGCTTTATCAGCATCATCCAGAAGACGACGGTTATTTGCTAACATACTTTGCATTTCCATCGCATTATATAAAACGTATTAAAAGATATCTTTTCTAGTTAGTATATGTACATGTGTACCTACGAGTATGCATTTGCTTCCAGTGTAATATTGCACTTTGCTACAAGTTCGTAAAGCTGTCTTCATTTTAACTCTATCGGTTTTTTCTCACTAAATGAGAGTCACTACGAGTTTACGATCTTATAACCAAATTTACTCCTAGTCCCTTTAGCAAACTCATAAAATTCAGTAAAAAAGTTTTTACTTTCTCCCTCCTTCTACAACACACCAACTACTGTTTTCCAAAATGACATGGAATTTCCCTGGTACTTTAGCACGCTGTTGCTTCTCTTCTTCTCTACTTCATCTCATCTACTTCCATTTTCTCATTTTGTGCCTTATGTGCTTGAATGAGCGGATACAGATGGATGGATAGATGAATGTTTGAGTAGGGATATAGATGGAGAGATAAATGGAATGGTAAAAAAGGTAAGTGGTTTACTAGACCATGTTGGGGAAGAGACACCCAATTATCTAAAAGTTTCTTTCATTTATGGTTAGACTACGATAGTAACCTTTTTGTTTGTGACTGTGTCACATTTACTGACCAACACGGTTTTATTTCTTTGACCATTTTTATGCTCGGGATTATCTGTGGGATGGTGAACGATTTTAGATGCTGGTAATAAATAAAAATCCTCATTCATATTTGTCTAGCTAGTATTTTATTAACTCCAGTAAAAATGATCAATATTTAGCACTTCCGTCGAATATAGAGGTAACTTTCTAACTAAGTAAGAATATGTATATCTGTATGGATGTTGGATCCTGTACGGATTATGCGAGTAATGCAGAAGTAGCATCATCGGCAGCATATATTTTGTCAAGCTTTGGTTTTCCCTTGATTGTGA
>JAHZNG010004102.1:0-27330 GCA_027744375.1 Orchesellides sinensis | reverse complement strand
TTTTCTCCCTAGTGTAATTGCTCCCTGACTTCCCCGTGACGTATGCACGTACAATTGTAAATGTAATGTATATGCTTGTGATTTTATAAGCCAAGCTCGTGTTAATCTATTTCTTAAATTCAAGAGTACGGGTTAAGTTTAAATTTCAGATTCAGCTAACATACAAAGCAAGTTCCCCAGTTTTTTATTTTGTGTTGTATGTTAAGGTAATTAAATGCACAAACTGAAACCAAAATTGTTGAAAATCTTATGCAAATACTTAATTTTGAAGAAAACCCTGCTCTTACAGAATGCTTTTATTGCGTACTTTTCAATATAACCATAAGCACATATTGGAATTTTTGTTCTTTGAAATTCGGACAGGATGTAATCCTTGAGAATTTTCGGATAAATTTTAGGCTTGGTCCTCATTAAGTTTAAAAACCATATCTACAGAATATTTATGTGAAAAATTTACTTTTAAAAATTGCCATCAGTTTTAACTGATTTAAAATACTAAAATAGATACAAAATCATTTCATTTAATTAAAGTTTTAAAGTAAATTATTTTGTGTACAGACCAGCCAGACCCCAGTAGTGCACTAGCATAGTTTACCAGTCTACCTCAAACTTGATATACAGGATTACAATTTAAGATTAACACATTTTGCTAATTTAAAAAATATATTTATACGAGCTTGGCTTAAAAATCACAAGCATGTACTTTACATTTACAATTGTACGTGCATATGTCATGGGGAAGTCGGGGAGCAATAGCACTAGGGAGAAAATGTCGTAGGGAGGGGATGCCCTAGGGAGAAAATTTCGTGGGGAGGAGATGCCCTAGGGAGAAAATGTCGTGGGGAGGAGATGCCCTAGGGAGGAGATGTGTTTGGGTAAGAAAATCCCTATGGAGGAGATGTCTCGGGGAGGAAGGGGATCATGGGGAGGAAATGTCCAAGGGGGGAAACAGCCGGTAACGATGCATTTATCCTCAGTCAGAAAAATTCCTCAAAAATATAATGCTGCGTTGTTAATGTTATAAAGTAAACCTTAATCAAATCTAGTATTGTGGATTGATAATTGAGTGTGCGCGATATTTTTGAGTTGCTGATTCGATGTATAGATAGAGACAAAAAATTGATATTACCTATATTACATTACACATTATTGCCGACAACGACATTTTCCCGAACAATATATGTATTTGTATCTTTTATTTATTTAACAATACAGTAGTAAGTAATGCGAAAACATTTAATAGCATTTTGCTACCGACTGATGCGTTATACTAGTTAGCAGAGACGAACGATATACTTACCACTTAATTAATTTTATGTTACAAATCTACTAAAAATGAAAAGATGCATGTAATGTTGATATTTGTAGGAAACCTAATTATGAATTCACTATTTACGATTACATACATAAACCACATATGTATTTATATAAACGTGAGTGTTGTTAACAATTTTTTGTTACAGCAGAAATGAAGATTGATGCAGTCAGATAGTTTACTTCTTAAAACCGTCTGATAATGCAGTTTCGAAGCAATAACCAGTAAACTGCTTTTTTGTAGCCATAGACACTTTATACTGTATTAAGACTATGTTTTGTTTGATTCTGACAATGAGTGATTTTATTACTTGAGCGGTATCATCGTCAACTGGATAACCTGTTTAAATTATAAAATTGTGAAAGAATGAAGATAAACGTTTAAAACAAACCTATAAGCTTTTTGTAGTTTCCTTTTCTCATCATATTCCCATACTCCCTAGCGCAATTCGTTTTAGATTGGGTTGGGTTGTGGCCACCCATGACACGCCAGTTTAGCAATTACACGTTACATGCCTTTGGTAATTTATATAGCATATTAATATGTATTACACAGTTAATTTGTATTAAATGCAGGTTTGAAATTCTCGGTTTTGTAAGTATAGTTACTTACATTTGAATTCTCGAATAGAGAAATATTTGATCTTGTATAGTTTATAGTGCGAAAATGAATGAAAACAAAGTAAATCTCTCTCTTGGCTAAATCACGTTTCCATGATATTTATTCATTTTTCGGAAAAACGCTTAGTTCTAGAAAAAATTTGTAACTTATATTGTTTCGCACGACTTTATCGATGACTGTCGTAAATTCTCGCTACATTATTAGTCCCGTGGTGGTTGTTTGATCTCTTAATTGGCTTCCGCATTGTTGACTGTGTTAAAAGCGTTCTTGCATCACCCATCAAATAACTGTTAGTAAAGGTGCCACGAACGTTCAGCTATTTCGATTGTGTGTGCGCAATGTGTATACATAAAAAACAAACCTGAGAGTTTGCTGATATATTTTGAGCAATGAATTTAGGTTGTTGCCAACATAGCGGGTTTTACCCGTATTTGTTTTCTTTCTCTCAGTTACAAATATTATGCGTTTTCTTTTTCAAGAAAATTATTACCTCCACATTATAGAATTTTTTTCTTTTCATTAAAAACAAAACCTACTTCATAAATACATAAATAAGGTTAATATTCTAATCTCGCATCAAACGGTGGAACAGTTTAAGTAGAGTTTTAAAAACATATTACATAGTTGTTCTTCAGGCAGTTATTATTCTAACGTTGTGAACGGCGTGGGTTTCAATACATTTTTGATGAGCAATGAAAAAATCTTTGTTTCATGTACCATGTGTGATAAATTATGCAGATTTCCTCTTTCTTATTTTAGGCTCAAACGCTCAAATAGAAACCATATACTAAGTAAAAACCATAAAACCACCTTCTCGTTCACCAACAAGTAAAAGTTTTGTGTTGTGGTGATAGTAATGCTACTCATACGAAGATGAGTTAGTTATTGTTATGATTATTCTTCTTCCTCGGACGTTCACGTTCTCGGTTGTTCTTGGGTTGTTGCTGTTGTTGTTGGTTGCTATCTTTATCTCTTGACTTGTTTTTCTTTCCTCCTAAATGTTTCATAAAAAGTCATACATTTTAAATCCTTAACAAAAATATCTTAACCTTCTGTGCATCTTAAATCAGTAAATTCTAATTACCCTCTTTCTTTCCCTTGCATTCCTTCCTAATCATTTTCTCCGGCTCGCATACCGTGGCGTCCCCTCGTTTCAATGTAAATGTGCGAGTTCGAAACTTGGTTTGTGGGTCACAGGCACTCCAGTTCCCCTTCTTATATTTGCAGGTTTCTAAAAAGTCATAAAAAGCCAGGGTATAGTTTCATAAAACATTGTATAAAAACCATGACAGCTTAAATGTCACAATATGCCCTGACAAAGGTTTGCATATAAATATACACCCCAAAGCACATTTATTCTTGTACGCACAGCCCCATTGCAAATTTGCAACGCATTTCGCCAATAGAGTCATTGGGCTGCTTTGCGTGCAAGCTATTGCAAATGTGTTTTTGTTTATTGCAATCCATAAAAGTAGCCATCAACACGCTTTTAGACATGTAACAACAAAGAGATGTTTTTTTATACTTACTATTATTCCCCTTAGCTGGATCTGCCTGACGCGTAATACGACGAAGAAGATCCAGCCCGTTTTCATACTCATTTTCTGCTGCAGTGGAATCTTGTGTCAATGGCTTGGAGTTGGCTCGAATGCACAAGAATACCAAAATGGCAGTAATTAAGAGCAAAATATGCTTCATATTGTCGCAATATAAGATCTTGTCAAAAGAATGTAAAAAATATCTGTAGAAATTCCCTTCACGAATTTCTATGTCGTCCCCAGTTAAAATTCCTACGCAAACAAATTGCAAATCATCTTATTAGTTCAAATACCATTTAAAAATTCAACTTTTTGTAAAATTTTTACATGCTCTATAAAAAGCGTAAAGTTATGCGTACAAGAAATGTATATATTTGTCTGTCAAATTCTCTCCACTCACGCACTGCACTGTGCAAAAGTCACTTCACAGAGTCATACTATTTGGGACGCTTGCCAAAATAATATGCGAGTGTGTTTTCAGTTAAAGTCAGACATGAGACTGGCAAAACAACATCTCTCGCACACACAAATAACAGCCTCTCACACGCGTAAATAAATATATTGTCTTCTGGAGAAAGTGTGATGACCAATAAACGCCCTTTAGCTCTTGGTCTGTATATTATATATGAAAAATTTGCTATCTCTTCTTGCCTGACTCACATTTGCTCTTCCAACCCTGTTCCTCCTATTTAAGCCAAATAATGCAAGCAAACCCTACTCCATATAACACACACAAAAACAGACTCAGTCAGAGATCCTGCATGATCTGAAGATTTCCAGTTTTTGGAGAGAGCGATACCTACATCCACAAAGATTTCATAGTTGGATGTTGTATACAATGTATCAATGTGTGTGTGCATATCAGTAATTCTACGTGTACTTACGATCCCAACCATGTTTTTAAAATAGACAGGAAGAATGTGTATCATAAACATATACCCTTATAAAAAACTTGGTTGCGCTTTGTGTACTTTTTTATTATATATGCCCTCTTCAATATCTACCTCTTATGCATACGTGTCATTTCTCCTCTGATATCACACCAGCCATATTATAGAGAAAGGAAGCGAGAGAGAGAGAGAGAGATGTAATAAGCATGTATATCATATTGATATACTTATAAGTAAATGTTACGTTACGTTGTTAAACTAGAAATAGGGCGGGTTCTAAGGATCAATATTATCATCATGTAAGAGTGGGTAAAATGTACATATTGCGGATGTGGAATGAGGAAATAATAAGGGTTACATTTTTTACATAGTACATTACACACACGTTGTACTTATATAAGACTTGTCTTAAAGCAATAAGGGTGTAAACGTGTTCCATTAAAATACTTCTACCCTCTCTCTCTCTCATCCACTCCATGAAAAAACTAGAGCTCATGATAGCTGAAAACAAGAAGCCTTTTTCCTGACATTTTTCTAACTTCGGTCTTCCTAATGCATTATATAACATTTGTAATATAATAAGGTACCACTGCACAACCACTATTATACTCCTTTTAAATTTCAAAGACAGAAAAAGCATGTTGTTTGCTTCATTACTCAACTAAATCCCACTGCTGCTGCGATGTTCTATTTTTTGCCTGGTACAAAAAAAACTCGTAAGCTCTCTTCGAAAAAAATACTAGTAAGGCGAGCAAACGTGATCATCATTGAACCTAGTATGCTTCTGTGATCATCGTCTTGTGGTATATTAAAAAAAGTTGGGATTATTATTGAACAAGAGTGTGCTGGATTGCAGAGCTCTTTCCTTTTAACTTTTATGCATAGAGTAATCTCGATATGGGGTTCTTTGGCAAGTTTATTGAAGAGAGAGAGAGAATTTAGCATTTCTCTTGTTTTATTAATGGATGGATGTTCCCAAGTGAAAATTTTTAAGTTTTGCCCTTGTTCTTAAAAAGCTTGTCAGTAAAGTCATATATTGCACAGTTCAAAGACCTAGAAGAAAAGATGAGAGAGGATATATGGAGATTTCAGGTGAAGTATAGCAGAGAGGACGCTATTTTTTAGGTGTGTATAATTCCATATCTGAGGGAAGTAAGTCGTAGGGGCAACAAAAACACACATACGGATCATTTTCAGGCAGAAGAGCTCTTTGTGTGCAGAGAGTTTATCGTTTGCTATGAAGAATACACACGTTGCTACCAGACTCCCTATTATTACTGGTACGGATCTGCGCTTGAAAAGCAAAATTGTTTGTCGTGGGAGGATGTACATAGTACTCCGTGAGATCAAAATAGTCGTAGCTTTATGTATAAAAAATGCTGATATGAAGGGAGAAGAGTAGGCAATAGCGATGGAGTATGATATGATGGTGATCAGGATGGATGATGTAAAGATCAAAAGAGTATGTAGTAGTTACTCATGCATTTATTGTTATCGTATTATCATGTAAATTGCTTGTAGGTATAAGCATGCATCATGCAATAAACTACATATACATATCTTACTTCAACGAACGGTATTGATTGCTAAAATAAGAAAAAGGTTTGAGCATGACGTTAAGTTAAATAATGCTTGTTGTGTATTTCAAGAACGTTTGTGGGATTATTAAAATTGGTTGGGATTGAAGTATTTTGAAACTGTCATTTATGATATCCGTCTGTAACGTTTCTCGTCTTTTTTAGCCATTTATGATGAGAGAAGTGATGTGTAGAATTTATTTGGCAATTAGATGGAACTCAATCAGCGGCTTTGTTAATATTGTACTTTTTAAATGAGATTTTATTAACAGAAAACAGATACAGACAACACTCTCCGACAATTAAGTTTTCAATTCCAATGTGTGTTTTTATGAAATATTATTACGATTACTAAAAGAGAATCATTTTGTTTGTAAGGCTTACCTAAACTTATGTATTATTGTACAGAATGTAAGTTTACAATTGTATTGCATACAAATTTCATGACTTTATTTACCTTCCCCAATATAAATATACTGGCCAACTTTTTCGTAATTTCGATTAACCTTAATTAACTGTATAATTGAATAAAAAAGTGTGGAGCAGAAAGTAATTTTCATCTCAATTCATATAAATGCGACTTACTCGAAAATAAGCTCAGGTAATGTGATATAAAAGTTACGATAGTCAATCAAGAATCACTTATAGTATTTAGTGTAAGACTCGTCATGATTGCAGTGTATTATTACTAAGAGCATTACGAAGTAGTCATGATGAATATCTTTAGACAGCTTCCTGCAGTAGGTACCGTTACCTCCAATTTGAACCCTAACGGATCATATAAATAATGGATGTTTCATCAAATGCTTCCCAATTCTTTATGCAGACGAAGTTACATTTGAAAGCATTTAAAATTACTTACTTGTCCATTTGGAATTGCCAATATCCCTTTTTGTCCACATTCACATACGTGAAGTCTCCCTTGTAGTATTTAGGATCAGAGCCACCAAGATCCAGCCAACAAGCTAGTGCCAGTGTCAGCAATTGCTTGGCAGCCACCACTGCAGTAGGTACCGTTACCTCCAATTTGAACTCTAGCGGATCATTTAAATCATGGATGTTTCATCAAATGCTTTCCAATTCTTTATGTATACGAAATTACATTTAAAAGCATTTAAAATTGCTTACTTGTCCATTTGGAATTGCCAATATCCTTTTTTGTCCACATTCACATACGTGAAGTCTCCCTTGTAGTATTTGGGATCAGAGCCACCAAGAATCAACTCTCCACCAGTAGTTCCGTTTGGATTTCTACATAAATGGAAAATTTCCAAATACATAAATGTCAATAGAAGATGAAATTGTTGGGCACAAGCAAAAGGAAACGCAAACAACTGGTTTAGAGAAAGGAAAACTGTAACAGTACCTGTTCAGGTAAAAGGAGAACACTGGGTTGGCAATGGCACCTTGCTTAACCATGTTATTAAACACGGGAGGGATTCTGTCAACAGAGATTGTGTCATAAGCCATTCCCAAAATGCCATCGAACTTGGCAGCCACAAATGTCAAACCAGGCTCATTGATCGCCTCAGCAAAGACTTGATCTTGCACGGGCACGCCACCGATCTGTATACAAAGGCAGAAAGAAGTTCATGTTTACAGATTTATTTAAGATTTTGAAATATGATGTTTGTAAATCTTGTTACAAATAATGATGTTTGTATTTCGAATAAGTCGAGATATATTTAATTCAAGAAGCTTACAGAAACAGTATCTTGTGACAAAATCCCAGACAAGCTTCCGGAACCATATCGAATTTCAAACTCAGTACCGTTTGCCTTATATGTGGATGATTTCTTGCTGTCATACTTATTGTGAAGCCCTAAAAAATAAGAAAATGTTGCAGATCATTGCATAGAATGTAGGGATCGTGCATTATGGCATTACATGAACTCAGAATGTATCAATATATAAGGGCTCACAGCAAGCAAGGTTTGTCCAGCCACATTTCTTTGAAGGAACCCACAAGTTAGATGAGCCGGTGTCAAAAACAACGCGGAACGTTTGTGGTGGTGTGCCAATTTGAATAGGTCCATAGTACTGAGCCTGTGGACGACAATATAGAAAGAGATAAGTATTTCTGGCCTTGTCATATGCTAATACAACTCATCTGCAAGAAAGTAAAGAAAATTGGTTATGCATTTTCTTACATCCAAGTAATTGGAAAGAGGTTCCGGAATAGGTCCTCCGAGTCCAGTCCAGCGATGGTGTACCAATTCGATGTCTGTGCCGACCTCCTTGAGCTGGTGTCTCACCGACTGAACTTTTGTTAAAGGGACCCTGGATACAAGTTAGCAATATTATACTCAGGTCTTATTTCTAAAAAATTTTTGTCGTTTATATAACGTTCTTTTTTATCTTTTCTTTATAATTGTATGCGTGTTGTACAAGTATACACATGTACATACAATATGCAGGCTTCATACATGTATGCAACCGAGATAAATAATGTATGATAACCTCAGCTTTAATAACCAAGTTCATCCTCAACTCGGCTCTGGTTTTCCTGGAAACTGTAATGTAATCTGAACTAGCCTGATGTGATATGATGCATGAATTCTTGCTAATTTTGACAAATATTGAAGGCTAGAGCTTTGCTCGTGTTTAAGACTATTGACTCGATGTACAGTCTTTTGTATCATTCATATTTTTCTATGCTCTTTCTTTGCAAATACATAGGCATTGACAGTGAAAAGATCAAAATGCACAGCCGAAAGGAATCCTAGGAAGGGTTAATGCTATGATAAAAATGTCCTTTCTCTCTCGTTCCATTTTGCTACGCACAAGATGCCAGATCATAAGAACTAGCTGCTTATACCTCGTTTCATATATAATGTTCATAGGTGTATTGTAACTTATAAGTCATCAATAACAGTTTTCCTGTCTTACACAATATCTTGTCATTTGAGGCTTAAGCAGCTCTATTATTATTGACAGCTTTCAGATGTATTGATTTTTTTGTATCTTAAACATAAGAAATAAACATACCGGTAAGTATTTTGCAAATTACAAGATAGACTAGCCGCAATAAAAAGGACGCCTCAGAAAAAGCTAATGAACCTTTTAAGTTTGAAATCGTAAATGATCCTGCAAATGCCTTATATTTCGATTTTATCATTTTATCATGATCTATACGTACATAAGCGAAAGTAACCTTTTCAATAAGTTTCTACTTAAGATTGGTGTAGAAATCAAATGTGAGCGTCTACACAGATTTGCATTATGATTTTGAAGTACGATACAAGGAATAATTCTTGTCAAAAACAACTTACCGAATAAATTGCGGGTCACCTAAAACTCCAGCAATGAATCCCAGCAATAATAGACACTTAAACCCCATGGTGTCCTTTTACAATGAATGCAAAATGACTCTTCAAAAGTTTGAAAATTTAGTCTAAACCCTTTTCGCTTTTTTCTGTTGAGCAAGTTCAGTTCCTCCAAGTCTATCACTCCCGAAGCCAACTCAAAATGAAGCAGCACGAAGGACAGTCGTGTAATTTTGACACTCAAAAGTCTGACGAGAGTATTATGGACGCTTTTACTTACAAACCAATGCACTATAGCTTGTTGATAAGTCTTACGATGTCATTTTTCTCCAAGTCAGGCTTCTCTGACATCACAACATCATGACCAGCATTATCATATGAATAATACAGTACACGAAGACATGCAAACAAACATCTATCTATCTTGTATCAGTACTCTCATAATGTGTAAAAAACACTCGTTTTGTTTATAACAACTGTTATCACGTCTTGAAGCACAGCCAAAAAGAATGAAGCTCCACAAGTGATAATAATACTACACTACGTTCTTTAATATTGACCATTTCTCTATCTGTCTGTGTACTTTTTTACTAGTAAACATGTACCGTGTAAATGTGTATAGAGGAGATGCTGTTTATCCAGAACTTCTCAGATTCTTCCATTCCGATATTTCTTTTTAGCTTTTTTATCATATCTATACATATGCATGCAAACATCACTCGTGGAAAAAGTATCATGTCATGTCCGTATTTATTCAAGTCATTCTACATTTCTCTCACCATTTACTTCTTATTAAGTAAGCTTTTTAGTTTGCTCAAGTGACCAATGCATGTTGACTGGAAACAAGAAATGTAGTGTCTGTGGTATAGATATGATTTTATATGTATTCTATCAAAAACTTGAGTCATCGCCACCTTAGGTTCCTTCCAGTTCAGATACTAGTTCATATTCAATCGAACCGATTACAAACAGCATATAATATTCATATACATTCTTTCCTTGTTCTGGAATTATCATCCGTCTTAGATTAATATGCTAGTTACTTTTGCTTTGTAATGCTGAGATTGCCATGAAGACTTGACATGACTGTCAAAAGATGATATACATATTTGCTAAAATATTTCTACAGGAATGAAGGAGAAGAATGGTAATGAAGCTAGGGAGATGGAGTCATTATACTGTTACTAACTGAATCAAAATCCATGTAGAGCATAATTTTATTACATGGGACAAATTAGAACGTAATTTGTCCATCCGTGATATGATTTATGTGGGCGAGCTCCACTTCTCCCAAATGCCATACTATTACTCAAGGTTTTTACGTATGAAATGTTCTTTTTTTACATATCATGCATGGTAAACAACAAGAAAAATGGTCTATTATGATTCCTATAATATTTCGTGTGGCTCACTCTTCTGAGGAGTAATTCGGAATGACTCGTATTGAATACTCGCCACTGTTCGAATTCTCCATTCGTTCCTCTCTCTCTCCTTCCTGACGTTGTGATGTTTGACTTTGCCTGTAAATATTTTTATTATTGGAGGGTTATGTCGTAGTAAAAGTGTCTTGAGAATGACTTTGCATGGGATTTTGCTACGTCGCGAATATATATAGCGGCTTATTTGAGTCCTTAAAGATTTTACGATGTAACTGTTACTATATAGTGCTCATACGTGATGGATGACTTGAAATGTATAAGAGAAATTGTATCCTCTGGTGTAATTCTTGTATTGTAAAAGTGTCCTTACTCATCACTTTCTCGCCAATTTCTAGATTAAACAAAAGCAGACTATGTAAATACGTGCAGAACTGGAATACATTTTGCAATATGCAGTGCAAGAGAGATTAATGTATCCGATGAAAAATGCAGTTTCAAGTTTACCAGGAACAAATATAACAGCTTCATAGAATTTTACTCTGCACATTTGGTTGATCCAATCCAGTTTTGTTTAGTTCCCAAATAAAACGTTTGAAGCTGGACAAACGGGTGGTTGCAATGATGTGCACTATCGTCAACCGTCATCTTGGTTTGGTATACCTATGCATGATAGAGCCTTAGATACTCATGCTTGGATAAATGGGGACAAGTCCATGATATAGGAATATTTTTAAAATGAGTTCATTTCTTGCTCAGACTTGATAACATACCAAGATAAACATTCAACATTATGATGGGCTATAATTTGCAAAAAAAAAGAAGATTTGTAAAGTCATTCGCAAATGTCTTGGAAGTAGTTCCAATGAATCTTAAATAAATTAGCTTGCTTATGCTATGTGAAGATGAGACGGATTAAGTACACCGATTACATTCGTATGCCTAGATGTAATTGATCCGGTGTGTTTCCGTCTATACATACGAACTCAATCTATGTGAGAAAATCATGCTGAAACCGGCGAGCCACTCTTTCGTTTTCACTTGTATCAATGTGCATAGAAATATGTTGTAATGCATTTATAGGTGCCAACAAATTCACAGATGCAAATGATTGAGCTCACACTGGAGAAAACAATGTATGTATGTATATTTTAAAACTTAACATCCATTTTATTGAAAATACAGCAGAATTGGTCAATACCATATAACAGTAATACTAAACAATTGCTGTACAGGTTTTTTCAAGATATCATTAGATCAGATACACAGAGGTCGTTTTTGGATTGATATTATTCATTTGATAAGTTTTTTTTTGAAAAATGTCATTATATTTAGTGTAATAAAATTTGATTCTCTCACAAGTTGAACTATAAAATAATTTACTATATTGTATTTTTGGCTACACAATTCCTGAATTTCGTTTTAGAAAACCCTGGAGAAAAAATGTGTCAATAATTTTGAACAACTGGTTTCCAATATTTTGTAACAATTGATATATAATACCATCATCATCTTAATGAAAAAATGAGAGGACGATGATAATGGTGACAATGTACTCAACATTTGTTCTGGAAGTGACCTCTGTTATCTAAAATACTACTTAATAATTTAGTCCGTCCGTACAGAATCCTACAATATCATAACAGTTCCCTTTTTTATATCACTACTTTCTACTTTATGAATATAGTTATGTCGGTGGCATTTATTTCCTACCACTGTAAATTGTAATAGTCGTTACATGTATATAATATACAAAATGACAAAAAAAACAATAATATTATTACACCATCTTAAACCAATCAACATTTTAAAACCACTAGCAAGATGATACCATCATTTTTTAAGTACATGCAATTTTTCAGTAAATCCCAACAGGCGGAGACGACGACCCATGATGCTTCTCTTAATGAAATAATAAATTCAGTTCAATATTTTTTGTGTACATGTAATTCCTCATTCTAACAATAGGTTGTGATATATATTGTGTGTTTTTACATTTAGGGTATAATATGTTTTTCCTACACCGTCATATCATATTACTGCTGTTAATTACCTATTTTTGTAATATATCAATTAAATTCACTACATTTTCCACCTCTACAAATACTATAACATGTGTTTTCTCTTAGGTATGTAAATGTACATATACAGTGAAGGTTACAATACTCGAGTGCTTATTTCTAACTGGTATAAAATTGAAATCATGATAAAAACTTTCACCGCATTTTCATTGTGTCAGTTTGTAAATTATCATTCTCATTTTTGTTATATATGTATAATTCTGTGAAAAATTGCCAATATCAGTTCAATATTCATGAAATTTAAAAATTTGCAAACAAATAAGCCTCATTTTCAGTTACATATTTGAAATTTGCTACCAGCCAAGAAAATGCACAGAAAAACTGATATAATAACTATATCATAACATTATAAACTAATGTTAAAACGTAACTAATAAAAAATGAATACTTTGCTGCACACTTAATTAAATTAAATTTATTTTGTTTACAATGAAATCATCAAAAACAGACTTATTCGTAACAACCACACAGTTCCTTTCTTCGCACAACAAAATCACTACAATATTTTCGTAACATTTTGTTTAAATAAACGAAAACCAACCCTTTTAACAATTAATTTTTTACACAAGGAATGTTAGTAATAGTAACTTAAATGTTTCATTAATTTTGTTTTGCAAAACAATATTTTATTCCAAACCAAACTAACCCTTGTTCATACCCTTTCCTTCATCTTTTGCCTAATTACAACCTTTTTTCGCTGTTGCCTTTCATTTCATAATTTCATTACATATTTTTACACGTGCAAATGCATTCACATGAATGCTCATAGTGCAAACACATTTTTCTCTACCAAATACCCGATCTCACCGAAAACGCTACTACTGCATAGCAAGCTTTCTCCTTTTTACATTCCATCGCATCAAATTAAAAGCCCATCAAAGCTTCATTCATCCACTCTCTCCTGGCAAGCATATATAGCCATTTTCCGATGCGTTGTTTGTAAGCTGTATTATAAATTGGTTAGTGCTTTGAATATTCAATCTATAAGTTTATATTTAATATATATATCGAACGCTTATTATCCTAACAAAGTCTTTCAATCAAAATCATTCAGTCATTATAATAAAAAGAACACACATCTATAATAGAAAAAACCCGCTGTAATGCAGAGAGATTCATAAAACCATGAGACTTCCTTTTATTACTTTTTATTTATTTGCGAAATACCGGTGGAACACAGCAAAAGCTAAAAAATATACCATACAAGCTAAGTATTATTATTAAAACAAAGCGCAGTGAAATACTTTAAGAGCATATAGCTCTCAGTAAATTTTCCAAACCCAATCCAATCAAACAAAACCAACAATCAATATTATCTTCAGTTTTTTAACGCATATTTATTAATTATTTTATTCTTACGCACGCACCCACGCATTATTCGGACCATTTTTATTTACACGTTGTTTAGGTTTTGGCTGTCAAATTCTTACTTGCAATGCCACACGATGGCTTGTTAGATTTTGTTATGGATGATAATATTATGTTATATATGTTTTATGTGTATAGAGATACGTCCTGCAAAAAATGACCACTACACATCCTTTCTTTTTTCACCGATAAGCAATATCACTTATTTTCTCATAATAAACGCGTTGTTCATTTGCATCTTAGTATTATAATATATTTGTATGCGAACGCTGGCTGTCATGTATATTAGTACGAGCACTGGACCATTATTCTTATTTTATAAATCTTTCACTAACAAACACTGACTGATGAAATATTTAGTATGGTTTTATATGATATTTTCAAGTTGCATTTAATATGTATATCTACACCATAGAACACAGTGCGTAAAGTCTACAAGGTTTTCAATAGTGTTTAACATATTATTTTTCAAATCTTGCTTATATTCTCTTTAAAGATATTTGTGTATTGATATAATTTCCGTTGAAATATTTGGTTGAAGACTTGACAATCTTTTTTGTATTTCTTGGAGCATAATGCATATTAATATTTGTAAACCTCTTGTAATCATTTTGTTTCTTCTGAGTACCCTTTTGTATATTATGTATGTATTTTCTACACATGTGTACATTTATATATAGATTTATTATTCGTGATCATGTGAACTTCTTTTGTGGATGAGAAATTTGAATAATATCTTATATTTGAATATCAATTTGTTTCCAAGTATCTGATGCCCTTGCATGTCTACAGTGCAAAAAGATTTTTCTTTTTTGAAACCCTCGCGATTTGTTTTGTTTTCTAAACACTTTGGATCCTCAATAAATCCTGTAATGCTCATAACATGAAAGTTTCTACGGTTTCGCTCCTCCCCAAACATAATCACTGAAAAATGTATGGACATTTTGATTTGTCATGTGAAATCATGTTTTAATTCTTTGCTTTTGAAATACTATATGTTTTTGATGATACATTATTGTACTTTTCAATTTGACATTTGGTTGTCATCAGTTGCGTAATTAAAATGGAATTATATCCTTCTTTTATGAATGGCTACTGACTGTAGAAATTTCATGCTAAATTCAAGTTCTGTTCGAGATGTAGTTTTTAAAAGCATTATTTTTTGTTGCTTTTTACGACGACGTATTAATACGAAAGGTGCTGATTATGAATGATCTCGTTTACTATGATTGTGTCATCATGACAATTCTAGTACTTAGGATGCGTTGGTTTAAAATCAACTTTAGAGAAAGCATGTATGAGTGACCATGTGCACAATGGATTTTTTATACAATTACAAATTATCTTTGTGTTGTATGCAGTGTGTTAGTGTAAGCTGGTTAGTTTGACATGCCTTAACAACAGTTTTCTGTTTGTTTATGTCTGCTGGTTAATGAAAAGTGGCCTTATTGTTTTGATATATTTCACACAGTTTTTTAAAAGCTCCTTTTTGGATTATTTTTGTTTGTCGTTAGAACAGAAAATTTTGGAGAAAGTAGTGAAAAGGTTGCTTGGCTCATTTTTCACATTTGGTAATACATGCTATTAACAGTAATTGTATGAATGAATTTGTTATATTAAGAACCTGCCAAATGGAAATGAAAGCTTGTTATGTAATTGTATGTACGGACATTCATGGCAAGACATGGAAGTTCGAGCGTAAACCATTTTGCATTTCCTCAAAAGGATAGATATAATGTGTGTATATGCGAAGATTAATGGATTAATTCAGTGTTGTTTACATATGTATATGTTATAATCAATATAATCATAGAAATCAGTTCAGATAAAAGACATCATCTCTAATGTTTATATAGTTTAAATATAGTAAATAGTATCAAATTCTTATTATGATGTATATAGGATGAAGTACATTTATAAACCGTTAATACTTGTTCTGTTAAATGTTGTTATTCTTTTCTCTCTTGTTTTTAGTACATTTAAACTCTGTATAAAACAAGCACCCTCACAAAGTTAAAAAAACACATGTAAACAGTAGGTAGGTTATAGTTTCTTTAAAATAATAAAAGGAGACCTTGTACAAAACCAAGAACAGAAGCAAGTAAAATATTGAGATGGACCAATTAGTATTTATGACATAGCACACAGTAAACAGCAACTGCCAAATAAAAAAACACATCCAATATTCCAGCTGAAGAAACGCAATAATTATTATGACTCTCATGAATCTAAGTTAAGTAGCCAAAGGAATATCATTAAAACACACACAAAAAATGAAAGCAGCACATATTTGTTGTAGCTTTGCAAATTTTTTTTGTTTGCTTCCGCTGTCGGTTTTTTTGTAAGTATGAAATGTAAAACTGGCTTTAATAAGTACAAAACATAATATTTAAATACAATTCACCGAATTTTGGTAGTTGAAATATTCGAAATTAAGACAAGTACAAAAAAACTTAGAAAAAAATCAGACCTGAATTTATCGCATCTTGTAAGAAAAAAAATTCTGTGTACATCTTCGTTTCCTTTTCTTCTTCTATCTTCTATTTCTTCTTTTTTTAATAATAATCTTCACATGTAAATTATGAACGTAGCAGCAGAAGTATTCTCATGAAGAGGGGAAAATCAATCAGACGATTAAAATGTGTGAGGTAACTTGAAAATGCTTCACCTTGCACAAAGTCTAATTCGATTGAGTTTATGCAGTGACCTCAGCCGCGCCGTTGTTTTCCGGCGTCTCAATCCCATCTTCTGCCTTAGCATCGGATTTCTCTTCAAGCTTTGCCTTCTTTTCTGCGCTCACACCGTCCGTGGCATCAGCTAGTGGGACCTCAACACCTTCGGATTTCCTCTTGCGGGTCTCCTCTGCTACATAAATCACAAAGTCACAAAAGAACAAACAATTTAGTATTTGCATATCATTAATACTAATAATGCTCTCTTAATTGATTGCTAAAGAGAGAGTGTGTGTAAACGTATACCTATACTACTCTATAGGTATACATTTACCATCTTACACGCATTCATTGCAATAATACACTCAAGAAAAACATATTTTGTGTTTAAGTACATAAAAAGAAAATTTTATTTACCGGGCAGGTCGTTACCAAGGGTTTCTTCGGTTGTTTCCGCGGTTTCAACACCATTCGTTCCATTTCCATTTGTACCACCATTCAGCTCTTCAGTGGCGGAACCGTTTTCTCCCTCTTTCTTTGCTTCATCAGCTAAGGGAACTTCTGCTTTCTCATCGGAAGTAACAACGGCCTCTTCAGCCAGAGGAACTTCTTTTGTAACTTCCTTGACGGTGGTCTCCTCCTCAACCCTTTGCAATTCATAAGACACACAATTAGCATTTAATTATATACATAGTTAACTTAATAATACTTATATGCCATAGTGCACTTTCCAAAACTATACTCTTGTATATCTCTTTATACAAATAACCGACCTCTTTATTTGGTCCAATTTTCAGTCATTGCATTTAATGGAAAACTACAAGGGGACTTGATGAAAAGTCCCATAAGCTAAATTCATACAGCTGTCATTTGACTGAAAAGACAAGGTAACGATGAAAATAGTATGCAATACGGAAAGACATCCCTACGCCTAAAAAGGGATACATATATGGAACAATGCATTTTATTCAACAATGGCTTCCCTATTCCCATGCTGCATAAGTACCACGCTACTAAATGCACGCGGGAAAAGGACCTTTCATACAAAAACCCTTGAGTGATCCGATTTCCCAATAAAATACATGGCTCTACTTGTTAAAGCTTATCCGATATACCTACGCGCAGAGTGCCTCAATTTTTTAATCAAGCCGGTAGCCCTTAGCAAGCAAGCGGAAAGTTTTTAATGATATTTCATACTTTCAGAATGACATACATGTCAAATGACGCCGGCTAATACAAAAAGCATACATTCATATATCTACCTACTGAATACTAATATCTATGGAAAAACTACTGAGTTTTGAATAATATTACAATATTTGAGACAGTAGACAGATCTCTTGGAATCAAACATTTGAATAAAACGCACAAAGTCATAAAATGCATGGTTTGCCACATTTCATGCAACTATGAAATGAAACAAATCGTAAAATTGGCTGACGAGAAGATAGAGAAAAAAATACATAGAGAAGCAAACCCGGCGTGCATTGCACTTCATAACCTTAATCGTCAAAACTTATTTTTTTTACAGGACAAGAAAGAGCGAGAAAAAATAAGAGCTTCTTGGTTCATACATGCACAATGTGCATTCCTTGATATACTCTATTACTATATCATATCCGTACACTTCATCATAATATAATAATAACTATTCGTGAAGCGAGACACATTCTCAGAGCATCCTCCTCCGACAAGACAGAAAGAGCAAAACGAGAGAGAGAGAAGAGAAGAGCAGAAAAAATATGTATTTCATGGTGAGTGTGTGTTTGTGTGGTGAAGTCGTGCCGTAGCACGACTACCTCCTCTTCTTATGTATCTTTCTTATATTCCCTACTAAAACGTGTGGAAATGGCAAGAAAACAAGCGAATAATAAATGCAATGCTAGAGAATACACAGAGAATCTTTTTTATTTAGATGGTTATCTGCAAATCATGTCTCAAGCTCAAGGTTTCTTTAATGTATGCTATGAACAAGAATAATGTTCTTTGTGCTATGTTTCTCTCTCTCGTAAAGTCGTTAGCAGGTAGGAAAGCATGAAATTCAACAAGTATCTTTCTCATTTCTTTATCTCTCTCTTCTTACAATAAACTTTTTCCAACAAACAAAGCTCCTATAAAAAAAAGTTGGGGGAAATAATATGTTTTTTCATAAGTCTATGACCGCATTACTAACATCCACGGCCTAGTGACGCTGCTGACAGTGGCTGTAGAGAAACAAGGGTGGAAATATGTAAACGTATAAATGGAACAAAGATGCCGTTGTCATTGTCATCCTCATATATATATACATACCTTGTACTAACGCTGCATTTGAAAAAAATGCATGAAAGTCTTAAATGCATGCGCGAACACACGGTGTATTAGTACTTATGTACATCGGTGAAAACAAAATGCATGAAAGATGATGCTTCTGCTTTGTTGAATGGGTTATTATGATGCATAATGACAGAACGGAGAAATGTCAATAGAGAAAATACAAACTTACTTGGTAGTTTCCACAACATCAGCCATTATGAAGAATTTGGAACTTTCTGTGATGTCACACACGAAAAATATATTAACACAAGTTACAAAGTAACAACAAAGCGTTGACTAGTCACAGCGAACAAGGAATGTCGTGGAAGATATATATATATATTTATAAAAAAGCGATGTTTTTTTAATTGTTGTAAAAGATAGCGTTTGAGAAACTTTTTTTTCCTTTATGTATATATATGTTTTAGCGGAGAACGATCGCACACACGTCTATCTCACAGAACAACTAACGCCAAAGTGACGACGGGGCAACGGAATGAGTTTCTTTTCTCGCAGAGCAGCGTGCCAGAGGAGGAATAGGATGGCTGACCGGGATGGGGAGGAAACACCGGAGCATCAGGAGCATTGGCAAAACGCATCCCTCTTTGCCCACACGCTAACCTTGTCGTGTTCAACATGAAAAAAGTTCCAATGCGAAGAAGAGATGTAGAAGGTAGCCGCCGAGGTTGGCCGATGGGATCATAATCAAACATTGTGGAATACCTTCTCTCAACGAGTAAAGTTAGAAGTTCCTACATAAAAAAAGCGTTTTGGGTAAAGCCAATGCATAATACCCATCCAAGTCCCCCTCTTTCCTTTCTTTTGGGTATGAGAGAGGATGAGAGAGATAGCTCTCAGGTATATATTGTGGGATACCGGCCATGCATACATATATTTATATACCGCTTTTTTACTTGGTGTTATAGTTATAACCCTATTCAATCTTATTGGTTTGTTGGAGCGAGAACGGGTACATATTATTATGAAAGGAACGCGCTTTGGTATGTATACCGTAGTAAAAACTATAAAAGTAAGTGATGCCAATGCCAGCCACCTCTCTTGTTCAATATACATAGGGATACATATTATACCCCTTACTCATCTCCACCAGAAATTCATGGATTGTAACGATGGGAGAACCTTTTTCCATTGTCTGGGTACTACGTGTACTCGTATAACGTAACGCATATACGCTTATGTCAAACAGAGATCCACATTATTATCCTACCTTGCCTTTCTCATCTTTGTAAACTCTATTACCGCCTTTGCTTATATACTCTTCTGTCCAAATGGAATATTATACCGAGAGAGAGAGAGAGCATTTCTTTAGACAAATATGGAATATACGTAGTACAAAAACAATATGCATACCGGCTCTTCCTTTTTTTCTCCTATTGGTCCATCTACCCCACGGAAAAATCCCAGCAAAACAATATTATGTACAGTGTATCTGTAATATGCATGTTCATAATACCCATCATGTAAAGGTTTACAAAGAGACGCTAACTTTTTTGGTAAGATATATCTGTATACAGCTTAAAGAGCCTTATATGTATATAACATTTGCATATAAGATATAAACTTACTGTCATATCTATAACCTACATGGAAATACTACAAAGAAGGAAAGTATATTTGCATCCTTTGTTAGCATGCCAGGCATATATGACGCTAAACTATAAAAATGAACATGGTTATAGGTATATTATCCTCTCTGTTGCTTCTCTTTAGGTATATGTATGTCCATGATGATAATGGTTGGTGGTGGTGGTGGTGATTCAAACATTCCATGTAGATTACTCTATATATACCTTGTAGCATATAAGATTCCCTCGCGAAGCTTCCTTCTCTCGTCATCGTCAGTACTTTTCTAGTCTACTCGGCTATCCTTCAACAGTTTTCGGAGAGACGAAGCGAAAAACGTCGAGAAATGCTGGTAAACCATTTTTTGCTCTTTCTCTCTCTCTCTCTCTCTTTGTAAAGTAGTAAATGAACAGAGTGGATATATATATATATATATATATATGTATGTAGCTTCCACACGGATAAATATCTGTAATAAAATGTTATATATGTATTGGTAAGTGGTAGGGAATTTTATATGATATATAGCGGTCACATCCGTATACAAAATTATATGCCATATATAGGAGAGAAAATACATGTAAGGTTTACATATCCTCATGAACCAAACTACAAAACGACGCTTGCTTGACGTTTCGCTTCGTTCGACAGGAGAAGCGGAGGAGAAGGCGAAGACGAAGAAGAGAGAGAGAGAGAGAGAATGAAGCCTCTATCACCTTATCCACTTTTCCGTGCGTTTCCGTGCTGGGAAAAAGTGTATATGGAATGGAATGAATGTGAAGCAAAATGCTCTATCTAAGAAGGACTTAAAAAATCACTCTTGATCTAATACTTACATCTTGAGTATTATTATAATACCTACACGCATTTTTTTATATGATTATAGTCCAAACTATATATGCTAAGAACGATACATATACCACATACAGTCATATCATCATCATCATTATCATCATCTCTTCGTTAGTTTCTTGGGCTTTTTAGCCACTACGTCTTCCTTTTGCGCTCTCTTGTGGGTACAGTCCAATGAAAAACAAGGTGAATCCAGTTCAAATCCCTTTGTAAACCTGCAATGCATTTTCTTCTAATTTAAGCTTTAAAAAATAGTAAAATGCTAAAAAAGTAAGTTATAATTTTTCTGTATTTATTCCACGCTTGTTTTATTTGCCAAAGTTGGCACTGTACTTTTCTGTAGTAATAATGTCATAAATGGAAAAAAATGTAAAAGACAAAGAAATCATATATTATGCATATACATGAATACATGCTACCTGCATATAAATATAATCTACATGAATTTCTCTTAGTCACCTTGACTTCGCGTTTTGGAATGGAGTTTACTAAAAAAACACAACATGACCATACATTTCATCATAAAAACGTAATCCTGAAAATCTGAGTTTCCCATTAGCGCTACCAGCAAAAATTTCCACTCTGGCTGATGATGATGATGACGCTGTGTGGAATAACATGATACGAATATTACCTACACAAATCGTATATTTTTCATGTTGTTCTACTCTCTGATCATTATCATTTAAAAACGGAAATGAAGCAAATCAGGTAGTATGGTGTACATACGTTTTTTATACATAAACGTGGAGGAGGGTAATGCCAACGTAATGCAAATAAAATACGATTAGTCTCAAATCTGAATGAAACTGTATGAATTTTAACGAATGTGAATGAACAGTTTTTTTTATCTTAGGATTAGTTTACTGAATTTATCAGACACTTGAGTCAGTACAAAAAAGGATGAAAATAAGAAAAGCTTAGAAGGTATATGCTAGACAGTGGCTGTTTTTTGATGACGCCGATGATCATAATGGAAGGCTACAGACCAACCATTACATTACAATCGTTAAATGTAAATGTATATTATCCACAATAAATAGTATATCATTATATAAAGTTTTAGTGGTACGTGAGTGCATTTGTAAATTTCAATGATACATTTACAAACTCAATAAAATCTTGATGAACGATTAAAATCCATGGTGGAAACTACAAACCTAATCGTATTTAGCATGTATGGAATTGTATGAGTAGATTTATTACTTTATACAACATATTCTATATGTGTTCATGACTTAATCCATTCTTGATAAAAGAAATCCGTAAAGAAAGCATGTAGTGGTAAAAGCACATTATGTTTGATTACGATAATTATCTTATGCATAACATTGTTATGATTCATATTCAACTGCATCTTGATAGACATCGATGAATTTCTCCAATCACTAGAATTTATACCTTGAGTCAGATACCTTTTAGGCATGGTTGATAGTAAATCTAAGCGTAAAATAATGCTAAGAGAGAATCAAATACACTAAATAAATTCTTGCTTTGTTTGTTACATTAATGCAAGCACGTCCTCATCTCTGTCCGAGAGCCGGTAACCTTTTCTTCGAGGTGTCTACTGACTGGTACATAGCTTTATACTTTATTATATGCATGCATTTTTTTAGAAATGCCTTAGAGGCTTTCTCACTCTCCATATTTTTTTTCCTTTCAAATTCTCTCGCTTTGAAAATCTATCATACATACATACAGCACATATGCTATAATGCTATATAAGCTTTTTATGCGTATAACAAAATAAATGTACCGACACGCATACCAAAGGATTTATTATTGGTACATGAAGTTTGACGTGATATAAATTGGGCTTGATTTAACGTAGGGATATTTTTGACATGAAACAATAGACCAATGTGTCAACAGGCAATGTATATATATTGTAGGATTTTGCGTGTAATGCGTAAAATAGTATTCCTTTTAGAGTAAAAAACATTTCCGACTGTCTTGAACCTTAATCCAATGTAAATGTATGAGACTGTATTTATTTCATTGGCAAACATGAAAGAAAAATAGAGTATTATTTAGAAGCATGTGTGTCGTTCCTTTTTTCATTTATCTTAGATCCCAATAAACACGTGTTCTCATTTTCTTTCTTTTGCTCAAAAATATTTCATTGGCAAACAGGAAAGAAAAATAGAGTATTATTTAGAAGCATGTGTGTCGTTCCTTTTTTCATTTATCTTAGATCCCAATAAACACGTGTTCTCATTTTCTTTCTTTTGCTCAAAAAGGTCATAAGCTTGTGCCTTGAAAAATAAAAATAAAATAAAATCCGTTATCCGTTTCATATAATGATGTGTAATGGGTCAGTTCAGTTTCTTATATGAATGCATCTACAATTCTGAGAGGATAATGTACAGAATAATACCAATAGTATTCTTGTTTTCTTCTGTATGAATGCAACCAAAAAACACCGGCCGGGTCTTGATCCCTCAATAGACACAGAGCACACAGTTGCTCCTCTTTTCAATTTCTTATCCACACCAACAAAAGACCACTTTTCCTGCAAGCTGCAACACTCATGCAAACCGACAAAATTCTTGTGAATTCCGTCATTCTTGAAAAAAAAATGTGTGCATGCACTAAACTGGAAACGAAGGAAAACTGGAGGGAAGACGAAGAATTGGTTTAAAAGAAAGAAGGTGGGAATTGCATGGAAAGATCTCGTATTATTTTGGCTAACTTGGCCTTCTCTCATGTAGAAAAATTTTTTCCGTACAAATTTCTAGTTAGTTTTTCTCCTTCCCTCTCATTCACCTTCATCTCCAGAAAAATATTACAAAAGAAAGAATAAAGATCAAGAGTACATGCCACGATAAGCGTAATTCTCAAGAAAACTAGTATTGCAGCATACTTTCTGCTGAAATTCAATGAAAATTACTTACTCATTGCATTTTTACATTTTATACCTACGTCTTTTCTAACTAAGCGTGAAAATATTTAATTGGCTCTGTTGCAATTGCAATCCTATTGCAAATGCACATCTCCAATTAAATATGCATTGTTTCTTACATGAAAGCCATCTAAAGGTTACAAGAAGCCAAACCGGCTAATTTGACTTGTTGAACCATACACAATATTTTTTTTGCCGGCCGGCCGGCTTATTTGCCGGAAAACATCATGATGCAAGTAAAAAACAATATATCTGAGAACGATCATGAAATATAAAAGGGCGAAATTTCCATTGTTCACTATATCCTATCTACCGGTTATTTTTTTCATTCTTCATCTGCACTTTCCTCCATACATTATGTATTCCTTCGTGTATTTTATACATTATGACTGTGACGGACAATGAACGAGTAGCCGGTTAGCTCAAAAGCTGCGTTAGTTTGTTGAGCTCACATTAAATGATGCCAACATCCTACACGATGCACTTTGTAATACCTTCCTTTGCTGGGGTATAAAGTGTGATAATACACAGTATAGAATATTTGTAGCGTGCCCATTGTTAAGTTACGCGTACATTTCTCATCTCTGTCTCCTGTGTATAAATGGTGGCTATACGATCTCATCAAGTTATGGTGGCAGCATGAGCAACCGATGTTGTTTTCAACTTGATAGATAGGAAACGTGGTTGTTATAAAGCCGGCGACATTTGGTAACTTCAAGGCCCTCATCTGCTTCTTTTCTTGTTGCAAAGCATGCAATAATACTTGATCCTTCTTACATTACAGAAAAAAGCTTGAAAAAGATTATATACCAAAAAGTCGTCAATTAGTTTGATGCACACAAACAACTTGCCAACTTTTTTTTTTTTCTCGAGTCTTCTCCGTTTGCTCATAGGTATCTCCTATTACGCTTTTTGACACCCTTCTTCGCTTTTCGCAGTACCGTGACTTTACCATGATGATGATGAAGAGATGCCTCAGCACGAGTTACAATAAACTTTCTAACCGGTTGCTGAACACAGGCTTTTTTATTAGAACTTACTCACTATGAAGTTTTAGCATGCTTGTATTTTACGTTTTTCATGTTTTCTTTGTTAATATGCATGTGGTAATATCATTTTGCAAAAACCATTTTTTATACGCACTCTGGACGAGCGAGCACGCCAACAAGGGATGATCTAAGGCGGTTGTTCGTTTTTGGAAACTGGACTGATGGCATCGGGATGGTCAAACAAAAAAGAAACTGGAACTGGATGCCAATGGAATGATCAGTTATTAATAATGGAAAGTCTTGATCTTCAAGACCAAGTATCATTATGTCAAACTAGATGTTTGCAACTCAACCTGAGTTGTTTTCAATAACTTGCATTTGTGTCTGTGGTACTCATTAATATTATTATTAATATTTGCATTCTTTTAGGAATTTCTATTCTAAGAAGGGAGATGTTTTGAGTGATCTTACTTATAATTCATTTGTGTTGTAATGCTTATTTTAGCTAAACGGTTTAGAATTTACTAAGCTATGTGCTGAAGTAAACTGAATTGTAAACATAGCATTTGCTTCGTTTGAGATACATTCATGTAAATCGTATATTTTGAAGACGGTAAATCTCAAATGTTTAAAGTTCCAATCAATGTTCCGGGGAATAATTGAAGAGATGGATTGGGACTATCAAAAAACTTGACAAGGTTGTTGCTGAATAACATCGTTAGCGAATTAAGCAATTTTAGAAGTAGGACGGTGTGTACACATACCTAAATGCATGTTATGGCAAAGTAGATGCGTCTGATAGAAATAAGCTACTTCCGGATATAATTAGCGACTAAATATTAGTAATTGGCTTGCGATGTTTCCGAATAGATGCTGTTTTAAGTTGCAAGCAAGCAGGACTTCCTAGTTATAGTAACTAGCTAATATGCATGGTTGGTATGTATACCTGGACTAAAACTTTGTTGTTCAATTCACTGTATGTTATTCTAATTATCTGTGTTTTTTTTCATTCTTAGTTTGAAGACGCCAAAAACTTTTCATATGTAAATAGCACACTCCAGCTCAATTCAAAAGCTTCTATTCATCCATTATCGTAGTACACTTGTAGAGAAAGCAAGCCGCATGTATATTGTATAAAATAATGCATGCATTTAGGTTGAATCACTCTATTCTATATAAAAATAGTATACATTCTTACGGGCTTCGACTCATATATATAAAATTCAATCCATCCCAACGAACAGAATCAGAAACAAAAACGACTGAACTGAGGGAATAGGCCGGTTTCTATGAGATTGCAGTATGGAGACTCTCAAATATCAGGCAACATTTTTTATGTAAAGAAGAGTATCGTCTATAGATATGTGTTATGTACCTATGTAACATGGTCTAACGTACATCGTATCGGTATACATATAGTGGATAATATACGTTTTAAGAGAGTATATCTGTGGCACCTAAATCAGCCTTGTTTAATATCCGGGAAGAAGGCTATCCACTAAATTGATCTAATATAATATTAGCTTGTCGTATTTATGTAGATAAGATTGAATTTGTTGCACTATGTAAGTTGAGCATAATCTAAAGAATGTGGATGATGTCTATAGAGCACAAGTCAAGTCCAAAATTCAAACGGACCTGCAGGGCCAACAAAATCAACCAGCAAAACAATTTTGGACTGCTTTATTATTAAAAAGTATCTAAAAAGTCGTTTACATAGGTCATCCTTATAATCATCATGCATTTTGTGAGCATGTGTTGTAATATGTAAAATGAAACTTGTTTCATGAACTCCGACGTAACGTAGCATCCACAAATATTTTATGTAAGGAAATAATTTTAAACTTCTTCATAAAACGTTAAGTATTTGACCAACCGAAATGATAATTTTGAAATATAAAAGATTTATTCGTTTAGTGAATACCCTAATTAAAAAATTACGTAATAAAGAGAAAATGAAGGCCTCTAATGTATTCATTTCTACAAAAAAAGACTAAAAAAGTA
>JAHZNG010004101.1:0-18316 GCA_027744375.1 Orchesellides sinensis | reverse complement strand
GTCCTTCACACTATTACATCCACAATCCACACCAGAATTCCTCTCATTCCTTCGACCTTCATCGCTATTCCTCTCACAGCATTCCGTTCGTACAGACGGACCATCATTGCATACTACAAAGAACATTTTTTTAAAAACTACCTTTCTGCATACTACATACTATATATGCTTACACCTAAGGTATTAGCTTCTCCAGCTGCAAAACAAGTGACAAGCAACAGTGCACAATATGCCAGAGGAAAAGTTTGCGGTGCTACTACTAAATTGTCTTGATTAACAAAATAATTTTAATAAAAAACTTGCTCTCAGCATATTATAAAGTAATACTTGTGACGAAGAACTTGTATCTAGTTCAAAGAATAAAAAGACTGGAAATAACTGAATTAGCCTTTTTTGTCCAGAAAAGGAACAACTACTCGTGTTATGCCTATAGTCGTTGTTTCTCTCTCCGTGAGAAAGTCTTTCCAAAGGGAACTGGAAAGAAAGGTTGTCGCGAAAGGCTTTTCCGCAACAGCTATTTCAAATGGGATAACTTCAGACGGCAAAGGTGACAGCAAAGGTGAGACTGCAGGCTATTACCCCAGTTACTGCTTACCCAACGATAACCCTACTAGAAGGGGTGGAGTACACCGTGGTGGTCCTGCTGGAGTGCCTCCTCTACGTAGGGCTAACAGCAAAGGCAGCTATGGTAGCGTAGCTGTATTATTAGCCGCTGCAGCCACAACTGCTGCTGTCACTGTGCTTAACAACGGACGAGGAAGTGGGGAGATTACAAGATCTTTCTGAAACCAAGCCAAAGTTGTTACCTCGTCCCCCACACCCAGAATCTAAAAATTAAAAAAAAAAGTATTCGCATTCATCTTTTTAATGTAAGTTTTTACACTTTTGAATAACTTCTTTTATAAATGCTTCTGAATTACCAGGTTTTCTTGCTTTCCCTATACTTTCAATCGCATAATATGTCTTTCAGTATGGCATGGTGCATATGGCAATAAATATATGTGTAAGAATCAATTTATGCGACGTACATATGTCCGCTCTACGTTATTTTGCAATGTCTGGCGTGGCGTGATTTGTTTCTGCACACACCCTAAGAACTATTTTTAACATGAGAAATCATGCGAAATGCATGCATACGTTTTTAAAGGAGCCGCGGACCTTTTTAGCACGAATTAAAAATTAAGTAACTTATTTGCTGCCTTTACTTTCGGCGTTGATTTGATTGGAGAAAATATATGTGGTTTGTTTTAGGGTTTACAGTAACTTGCAACAGTTTGGAAGTCTGGAATAAACATAATGCAGACTGTCGGTATAAATACGTCCGTGGCTTTAAGCCATTAGACAAATTGCCTCAATTAACTAAATTGCAATGTGTGCCTGCTCAGTGGATTTAGGCAGGGTAGAGCCGTCGTGTGAAGCCATGCATCTCATGCCATGCTTTGTAATTTGCAAAGATTTGTTTACGTTTCAAGCATTTAAGCACAGTTTGATTGTTACAATTTTAAAAACAAACACCATCATTAATTTTGCTGATTTAAGCTACCAGAACTGATGATTTACCTATCTAAAATAAAGACTTATTAGTCTGACTGAGCCTGATATATTATCCCATTGTGTATGCCTTTCTACTGTGTGCATTTTACATAAAATGTAGGTGAAATTAGCTTACAAGTGAATTGCTGGTACACAAGTAAAGAATCATTCTACGGAAGGAAGGATAAGATTAAATTAGTTTCCACTAATAATGAGGAAATGAAAATACATATAAAATTAAGCAGTAAAAGAACCACATATCAATTGCACTTTTTGCACGAAACGATCGAATAATACATGAAGGTATACAACGTACCAGATTATCATTTTGTTTTTTATGTCACATTTATATTTATCAGTTCCTGACTCTTACTATGTCTATAAGAAATGCATGTATGTACATTGTAGGATTTTAAAGATGAGGGTACAGTTATTTTAAAATTACGTACATACGCAAAGATGAGAAGCTCCTCACCACATTTAATCATCATATATTATAAATTCAATCAAGACATTTATGCATTATGAATGCATATGCAAGTTATACTCACAGAAAAATGATTAACAATTTGGGAAAGGAATTAACAGAATACTGCTCCTTCCTCCAGATTAGTTAGTTAGCTTTAGCTGTAGCCCGTATGTAGATTGTAGACTCCCTTTGCAAACAACCGGTCTTTCATCTTGGTGTAAGCCTTTACCTAATCACACGAAGTGCGTATAACATTAGTAATCAACATCTACAGACTACATTGTAGAACAGACATGCTTGTACATCACATATAATCACATTCCTACACTATACCTATTAGATGATGATGAAATTACAGAGGTTACTTAAGACACTAAACAATTTCTGTAATCTGGGGTTAAATCATCAGGAAATTACAACCTAAGCAAGGAATCGGTTTGATATAGTCTACCAAATGTTTGTGATATACATATAATTGTCATACATATTAAGACACATATTATGTTTCACATGGGTTTTTAAAAAGAGCTTATAACCTCATATTTAAAATCCTTCATACATAATATAGCATCTAATTATTATCTAAGCCCTGATTACCATATAGCTTACTTGGAGTTAATGTAAGTTTTCATGCATATTTTGTATTCTAGGTTGATAAAGGATGCTGCGAATGCTTTATCTCTAGATGCAAACATACATACATATTTATAAGCAGCATATATTGAATACATGCATAAAAAATCTTCTTTCCATTGATAAATTTCTGGTCATTTTCTGAATTCCCAAGGTCTCAATGCTTTCCATGGTTTTTATCTCTGCCTCTAGTAGATTAAGTTCATTTCAAGCGAAGTGCGAGGGCATTTTGTGACATTTCATATTAATGTAGTCTTCAAATACATTTAAACATTTATGCTGACCAAATTGAATAGAGGTTGATGTGAGGTTCACTTAACCTTTACTTTTGTGATTCGGAAAAGAAATTCAAACGGATCAGTTCTTATATTTGTAAATGCTTCTATGGAAAGATAATACCACAGTCAACAGGGAATCAGAGTCCAGAACAGAGGTTGATCTCCTATACCATAAGAGGACATTCTATTGTCGAAATCGAAATCCATCTGTTGTTCAAACTGGTGTGCTTTACCTTTAGAAAAAATGCGTTTTCAGAACCATTGTGTACGTTATTGGGAAATAACTTTCATCAATTCATAGACTCTATGTATTTCCAAGGGGACTTTATCCCGTTCTAGTTTTCTCCATAAATACATAATAAATTCTCAGCCGCTACGGAAACTTATGTTTATCTTTTGTATGTGCTTTTGAATGTATTTCATTTTATGGATGCTAAATTCCAATCTTCGAACCTTATTCCCTATCTTTCTACCATGTTTCAAGCCTTTTTGTTGGTGTGAAAACTAGTCTTGAATAAGGAAATAGTGAAATCCTTACGATTTCACGACGCATAGTTCTGCAGTGTTTCTTTAGCCACACAATCTGATTTTCATTAAACGATAGCATCATACCATCTGAGGAAAGGAAGCACCAGGCACGGAGATGATTTCCATATTTCACTCGGTATCTTTTGTACGTATGAGGCTTTAAAGTGAGGTAAAAAATGTGCATTAAGTATATACCTACCTTACCTTTGACCTCAAAGTCTACCTACAGGTTTCCTTTCAAAGACAAAAATTGTCTTCGCTGAGTAGCATTTTGACACAAAACCCTCTCTCAAGGGACATGTTAGCCTCTGTTTCTTACTCTATTTACTCCTTGAATCCAGCATCTCACTCGCATGACATTAGATATACAGTACAAGAGAGCAATGCAAACCTAAGAGGATGGTAATTCAAAGACGATGCAATGTATGATAGGGCAGTTTTAAATTTTAATGAGCCTACTTTTTCACTTGTATCCGGATTAGAGAAGATTTGTGCAAACTATTTCTTAAAAAAGTGTATGAAACCCGCAATAAGCATACCTCTGCATGGAACAAAACCCAATTTTAATATGAAATTTTTGTGCATACTCTGCAGATGAAGACTGCTTCCATCCTAGCAGGCCATCAACCAACAAAATTTGCACCGCATGATATTGTATTATATAAATTGTCGGGAATCTCTGTAGGCAAGAATTTTGAATCTCAGTTGCAAAATTAGTAGATTACGTTTTAAAATGTATGTATACATATAATTTCGTACATTACTACCTATTAGTATATTTGTACGTGTAATGTCTCGTGTTTCTCCCTTTTTAAACTTTGTATATTTAAGATATAATTCAATGAACTTTAAGCTGACTTTACTAAATCATAAATATATACGCAAATTTTTACTTCGTTTTTAGTTTGTTAGAAGTTATGTGCTCCATCTTTTAAAGTTTATTCTACTGCACTAAAATATCCTGCAAAAACTGTAGTAATTTAGAGAAAAAGCAATTTAGTTTTTGCTTTTATAATGTGACAAGAACAAAACTGATGTTTTCTCCTAATGTGAACTTATACATACAATATGTTTTTCATACACTAAAACTGCATACAGACTAAAAAATAATCGTTAGAGGAAGATCATCGGAAGTCTGAAGAGCCTTTCCACTTACTTTCTCAGCCATACTGAAGATAAGGGATTCCGCTATATTTAACTGTAAGAAACTTCTGCAGTGATTCTGGATGGCATGAACTTTCCATGTTTGTATGTATAAGGTATACAGTTTCGATTCAACTGCCTTTACATGGTTCGACTGCATAGGTATGCGTATCTGAATGAATTCAATAACCAATTTCTGTTTTTGACTGGATTACAGGATTTTCTCTGTGTGCATAAGTACACAGTTAGTGATAATTTGAACAAGAAAACTACATTTATTTGTAGACTCTTATTGAATGCCATCATGCATGTCATGGCATGTTTATGACATGAAGAAGTACATATCAGTTGTTGCCATGTATACAACAAAAGTTTGCATGAAACAGTGTCACTAGTTGTGATGTAGTTATAATAACGGCATATAGCCTGAAGCTTCGTGTCTGGTGTTGATTTGCCATTGCTTCCTCTCTCTGATACGATCATATATGAATGCTTGTAGGTACATTAAAATGGTATCTGCCACGAAATCTGACAAAGAAAGCATTGCCAACTTTGCACAATAATGTCTGTCTTTGTCTGGCAAAACTTACTGTTTTTATGTCAGTATGTTTAGTGCTTCTTCGGTTTTTGGTAGTATCATGTTGTCTGCCGACTTACGTTTTACTGGACGGAGATAAAAGTAGCCTTTACAAACCAACTAAAAATACCCGAAAAAGAAAGTAGTACGTACATACTATGTGTGTATGTATGCATTCCCTGAGCAAGCACGGATTTTTTGCGTTACTTTGTTTGCTCATGCGATACCACGATAGAATGTAGTCTGTAGTATTTGCCTAAATGTCTTCAAAAGGAATACAAAAAATAAGTAGGTCTTACTGTCTGCAGCGTCGACTGTGGCGTATATTATGCTTTGTACAAAATACAAAACCCGCAACAAAAAATCGTCTTTGGGACCGTCTCTCAGTTAGGCAGAATTACAACTAAGATCCAGAGTAAGTTTTAGAAAGAAGAAATAGTTGTAAATCGTTCAATCTCCGGAAGTAAGAACGAAATTTTAGTAATGCTTACGTGTTCTACCAAACCGATTTCGTTTTTCGGATGCATGGAAATTAGCAAACTGGTTAAATTCATATATATTGACTTGCTGTAAAATATGCCATATAATATGAACACACATAATAGTTGGATCGTCTCGATTGGACAATATCAATTTTGTAGTATTTGCTCTAAAAGGTAATTAATGGAAACGAAACCCATATTGGGTCTGTATTCATTACCCAAGGGGAACTTCAATGGAAGTTTAACGACCTGAACAACTTTACGAATTCACGTCGAAATTGCAAATTTGCATACATGTATATAAAGTTTTTGTTCGTTGAAACCCATTTGGGCAAATGTAAACTAGGGGTGACCTTAATGAATGCTGCAACAGTAGACCAAAAGCTACTTCTTAAGTGCTGTGTTAATTGTTCTAAGTATGTCTACCATGTACTTTCAAGTTTCAAGCATTTTCCATAAAAACCTTCCTCTTTTACAGCTAAAATATACCCGAATTGTTTGCTATGGAGGCATTGGAAGAAATTAAGCGCATACAAATTTCTGTTTTATGTCCTTTATTTAAAAGAACCTTGTACAAACAACTGTGTTCCTTAATGTGCACATAATATTTTACATAGTTTAGCAGTAAAACACACTTTTATTTAAAAATTGATCATTTTCTTTTGTATTTGTTCTGGTTAAGTCATCATCAACCATACAAGGCAAAAACAAAACAAATACTTTAAAATTACAATACATAATACATAATATGCTTATACTGTTAAATATTTCTAAGAGAAATAATTGCAGGTGCCATGAATTTCGATTATTCGTTCGTGCGGACAATGACTGTAGATGCCACAAAAATTTATCATGTAGAAGCTGTCCATGTAAATACGCATACATTTAAACTCATGAGTTTGCAGCAACACGTAGACTTCTTCAATAATGTCATTTTTATGTGCGAAAAGTAAATCAAAGCCTAGACTTATTTCATGCGTAGATGAATATGCATATATACCTCGTTTCGTTTCAACATTCACAATATAACACCTCTGTGATAACACCAAATAATGAACAAAATGAAGGTGGTAAACTCTTTAAAAACAGCGAGAAAAATAGCTTGCATTTAAAATTGAGGCATCATACAATCCAGTTTAATTTTGATATGAAGTAGATTAAATCAAGGATTAACTTTTTTTGTGCTGCTTCCTCTTCGTTAAAATTACTGTAGTGAATCGAATGGGTGTGAGGGAACATATTGCAAATACAAGGTCAACAACTGATTGTTATGCTGCTTGCATGCGTGCTGCACGTAGTATATTATGCATTCGGGCGTGCGGCCGTACGGCGCAGTGCACACATTCAATTTCCTAGAGTAGAAGGATGATAACATGCTACTAATTACTTTATTGTGCCGACAAAGCACTTTATCCGAGTTGTAACCCATTATGCTACACATACATAAATATAGCATTCTTTGAAATTAAGAGCAAATTGCCGTAATTATTCGCATCACATCATCATCACTCATCACCATCAGCCAGAATTTTTATCGCATGTACCGTATCGATGCGTTTTACTAGAACCCCATTTCACAATCTAGCTGATAAGCAACATGAAATACAAAGCTGTTTTTAAAAAATCATGAATTAAAATGGCGAATGTAGTGAAAGTTCAAAAATACTTTCGCGACTTGTAACGTAACAAACGTAACAATCTTTAGTAATAGACACTAAGAACATTTTCCGTAACGTTGACGTAGCTCCCGTAACCGTAAGAAAATACATGGTTCTTTTATGCAACATGGTTACGGTTACGGAGCTTACGGGACTTACGGACAAATTTTTCTTAGTGTCTATTACTAAAGATTGTTAAAAATTTATAAATTAGTGTGCGTTAGGTTGGGAAATCGTTGTTTATTGAATTTAAGTAAAAATGAGAAAATTACTTAATTTGTTGAATTCTGTAGAATCTGCTACGATCTGGTTGAATAAAAGAAAGATGGGAAATTTAGAGCAGTTCGTATCCTTAATAAATAATAGGTAACTTATATATTGTCTCATTTGGCTCCATGGTGGGCAATAAAGACAGAGGACTTGACTTCTTGGCAAGGTTTGTAATGAAACGAAATGTAATAACTCGATCATTTGCCATTTCACTAGAAATCTATTACGCACTATTTCCTCCTGCTAACTTACATTAAAGTCAAAAAAATGTTGTTGATGGCTTTTAATACATTGTAGGTAACATGTATCGTGCGCAGAATGAACAATGATTACTTGTAAATGTGATAAAAATATCGTCGTGATTTGCTTCACTTCAACCATCATTTTTATCACGACACACGAAGATGAACAATGTAAAGTCACAAAGTTTTGGGTAGATTTTTAGGTTGTACAATAACCATCCTAACATCCATATACTGTAATCACCTCTACATCCTTGTAAGCAGCACTACAGATTTAGGGAGGCACTAAAGGCATATTTATCAACATAATCTAACAAACACTTAACATTATTATGAATACTGCACCGTTCCACTTTTATCAGGAAAAATCCTTGGTCTATATTTTGACATGCTCTTGTGCCTGAGTTGACTCTCATAAGTTACAGGGTTGAAGTACTGTGCATGGTCGTAAGTCGTAAATCATAGTACATCATGAAAAGAAGATGAGCTAAGAGAAGTGTGTTTTTCGTAACTAAACCAACAATGATGGGAATTGAACTCATATTTTTAGTAAACCGGAACCGGAGTAAAATAGTTGTAGTTATATCTAGTATGTCTGAGCATTAGCGTTAATACATAAAAGGAATGGTTTGATACAAAAAATTGGGTGAGTTACATTGAGATTTTTTGTTGATAGCCATTTTTAAATTTAAATGAATAAGTTTTTCTGAGTATTTATAAAGTCCCACTTGTTTTTTAATGTTGCGAAGCTTGGAGAATTAGCAGTTATTGAGGGTTTATTAGTTAACTCATCGGCCATGTCGTGCGATATAAAATGAATACTAACAGTATGCTTATTTTGCCATTTTACCTACGTTATAAAGTAAAAATCTTAAAGTTAATTGATTTTTATACGATCAACCCAAAATTGGCTTATTGAATACCTGATTCGCCCTGTAGATAATTTCGTGATGACAATAGGGATGTAGAGGATGAAAGCATGATGATGTACCTATGTTGGTTTAAATGGGTCTTTTTCGTTTACTCCGCTCCGCACTCAGTAATGTAAAATTTTATTGTGATTCGAAAAATTACAGCCATAAATTTTTAGCACCTCTTAATAAAATTCGTAGATGACAGCATGGCTCTGACTCTTTGGGATTTTATGAATCCTTTCATTTCTACGTGAATATATTATAGACTTCAATTAAATTTGGTTTATAGTGAAGTGTAGTCCGAAATTTAGTTGATGGCACTCACGACAAATGGTTATGTAGATTTGTGTATATCGCAATGCAGGTATGTAAGTGGTACTTCTATCAGAAAAATAACTTGATTGTTCACGGAAAAAATAAATTCTCCATACATTCTATTGAGGTTCATACCCGTGCCCTACTTTTCTGTTCGAGAATATATTTTGTTTACAACGCAATAATGTACATAGAACCATTTAATATAAACTGATGTCACGCATAACTCATAATCGTGCTACTGTGTGATTGTGTGAAATATACATGTATGAATAAATTTATTTCTAGACCACCCCCAAATGAAATCCAGGTATAACATAATATCTTGAATGTATGTAAATAGCACATTTAATATCAAACATCATAATACTTGAAGTTTAGAAGCATTAATTTAATTCTACTTCCCAAATCAGAGGTTCCTCAATTGTTCCCTGCTACTTGAAAGATATCCACACACCAATATTTGAATATAATTGTGAAATTCATACAACTATAATTTAAGGATGCCTTTGTTTGATGTATAAGATGAGCTAGCAGTAAATCATTAAGATTTTTAGCTAAACACGGCAGTGGCTGGCTTTTCCTGTTTAAATCAAGTATAATCCACCTAATAGCTCTTCTACCAAAAGTACCCATTCTTTCCCGCAACTATTTAATCCATTCATCACCGAATTAATTTTGATATTAGATTTGTACTTAACATGCTATCCTTATCCTGATCGCTTAGTTCACAGATTTGTAAAAAAATGGTTATGCACTCAAAAAGAATTGAAACACTCATATTTGTTTCCAATAATCAATCTCTTCTAAAAGTTAATAAATTTTTTTTGAGAAGAATCGGCTAAAATTAGAAGAAAGTTAAAACCGTGACTATTTCATAGTAAAAAGCCGCTAATCGACTTCGGCTTTGTTGCATGCAGTTGCCACTTTTATTTTGCAAAGTGAAAAACGATTTACTGTATTTTTATTCCCTCCTGCAGACAACAAGCAATCAAATACTGATTACAGTATCGATTTTTGCACGTACAAGTAAATGTATGCATGCATGTTGTCGTTAAGCTATAAAAATAATGTTTCCACATGACACCCTTTTTCTGTATGATGCGTAATGTGTTTTATAGTAAATAATTTTGTGTCAGGGATTAGAAACCTGTTCATTTTCACCATTTTCAATGAACAAAAGCAAGCCGAGATTTCATTTTTGATAATAAGTACTGAAATGAATGTTGCACACGAGCGAAGTAAAACATTCTGAGTGTGAAACGGTTTCTGGCATATTGATCAAAAAACGAAGGTTTGTTGGGGGAGAGTCGTGATGTAAAATTTAAAGTCATCAAGTTTGTTTCAAATTTGTGAGGATTTTTTTATGCTTTATATCAAAGCCTACAATCACGTATTTTACATGTACGTAGATAGCATAGTCGCTTCTAGTAATAAAGGAGTGTTCTGCGGTTAAACTTTTGAATACATTTTGTTGTGTCGTAAGTCCGCCAATATTTGTATTAAATTTTAAGAAAGAAATAACAATTCTACATGCTAATTTCCTTTGGGGAAGTTTTAATACACGCCTCATTTAATTATTAGGGTATGTTAAAATATAAATTTTTAATCATCTCGGAATATATGAAAACATACGTTATTTCCACCGGTATATGATATGCTTTATACGTAGCACTGAATTCAGAATATGCTTAGCTTTGATTATGATGTTGGTTTGAACTGGAAGGGTGGAATGACCAAAATGAGTACATACATGCAATTACATCGGTTAAAGCTTAATATCAAGTAGGAGTGTATCAATACAAACGATTGTCCAGCTGTTGAACAGATCGAAAAAATTAAAGTTTTTACAAATATTCCATCAACAAGATAGACGTTCTACACAATACACCCTCTAATTTTCATCTACGGTAAACAAATGAACATGAAATAGGAAACGAGCGTTGATCAACAAATTGCACACGACGTAGGAGAGAAAATACTATCTTTAAAATAAATGTAGTTAATGCGGCGGCATAAAACATAACAAGTTGCAATTTTGCTAGTGAAGCTTGACAACAATCAATGAATGAAATAGGGTGCAACATTGTAATCACCCCCAAAATGGCAGTGCTTCAGGCAACATGCATTTACCATGTTCACAAAATAACCCTACGTGTTGGTGATGTGGTGTGAATTAAAAGTAAATACATGGGAATGGCGTGAATCGTTTATACAGGCGGATTCCTTTTTCCTATAAAATTATTTGCCAACTCAACTTTCTACACCCACATTTGACTGTCACTTGCTGACATGCTTAACAGTACATGACTGGCGGGGTAAAAGCCATTTATGCTAACAACGGTGAACTTTTCTCCGCTAAATCTTCCCTTATCCCTTTAGGAATGGGAAAATCAGAATTGATAATTATATTGCAGGTATATTTTAAATGCTAAAAGCAAAGCAAATCATGTCGAGATACTAAAACATTCGCGTAGTTGATCGAGTCAAATGTATTTTTGTGTAAAATTGACAAAGAACATTTCGCAAAATGAAATACGGGTAACCGTGCAATCCATCGTTACATGTTACATCGATTTATTGTTCCATCATTTCAGCATTAGTGTGTGTGGCTTCCTTAATTACGTTTTGTACAGTTGTTTTACACTGTACCGTGAAAATCTGCATGAGCATCATAATAGCCAAATATTAATTTTCATATGCAAACAAACTAAACTGCTTCACTCGAATTTTCTCACTTGCATGGCCGTGTGACTTGTTGATTCTTCCATACTTCCTCGTTATGCAAACGGTTGAGTGTTACAAACAAATATAGCTAAGCTACTTGCTCTTCAGTTCATTTGTTATTGGTAAGATTGACTATTCATCAATCATGACTGATAACGAGAAGGCTGATTTTTATGTTTATGGAATGTAAATACTTTGTTGAAGCACCTTCAATTCATTAATCAGTTTGTCAATGTTAAGTTCGTGTTTGAAACGCTTTTGTCTACGGTTTGTTCTCTAAATATTAAAAATACAGAAGCATTTTCCTAATGCGGATATGTCAATGACTTTTACAGCTTTCCGAGATGAAAACAATTCAAAGGTAAAATGCTTTGAGCGTGCAAGTCACCTACGGACTACTAACGATGTGCTTAAATGATTTGTAACACCAAACAAGGATGTTTTTTGTATTCATAACGATCTAATCTGCTTTAACAATGTTATTTACTTTTACAGTCAGACCCCCGTCGTTATCAATTATATGCTAAACTGCTAATTGTTTAGCGCGTTGTTTTAATGATGTTGATGGTACGACTGTTTTCTTTATTAATTGAAGCTGAAGGTTCTCGCCAGTTTACAGAATTTGGTAATATATCATCCATAACCCTTAACAATTACAACTCCTAATTATAATTCAGCTTAAATCCTCTTTAGCGCGTGAAGTACTTGTGTAAGATGTCATTTCTGTCACAGAGCATTGTGCCCCCTGTGTAAATCCTCACTCCTTATCAGTCTTTGTAGCAATGATTAGAAAACGCGATATTGATCTGTCCTTATGAATCCATATGAACCAATAATTCCTTCATATGGTTGTCATTTTCATGGGAGAACCTGTCGTTTGTTTTCTTAGATGTCAATGAGTATTTATGAGTGATTAATCAATAAAACTCATTTGGTGTCTTTATATTTCAATCATATACATACATTTTGAATATGAGGTAATTCGGAACAAGCGGAAGTAATAATGCATACAATGATATCATAGGGGAAGGGGAACTGGTACTTTTTTGTATACATTATGTTGCATGTACATAATTTAGGTAAATGGGTATAACTATGCAGTGTCTATGTCTCTATGTCAGTTTGCTTAGTGTTGTGGTGATAAATTGGAAATTAAGATTTTGTGAAATCTCTTAAAATGTTTTTCTCTTATTCCGCCTGCCAGTCAAATGACATGAAATGCAATGTTCATATAATGATACATTTTGACAACTGGTTACAATCAATCTACAGTCCTGTACACAAATGCCAACTTTGATTAAGTGTCTCAGTCGATTAAATGGTTTTATTTGTGTTGTAATTTGACAATTACCTACCTGTTTCCACATCATGCGTAGTATGACTAGGTAGAATGAATGATGCATGTCATCCAACACTTAATTCATTTAATTGTCAATGCATTCAAATGCATTTGAATCCCTTGTACAGTAAGTGATGTGATGATTATAAAAAGGATTTTACTTGCTAATATACTATATGCATAATCTCAATCTCAATGCATTGTAATAGCTTCACAAGCAGGTTTTTCGTTTACCGAGCATATTCATATTGTTTTAAATTTGATCTGTCTGTCTGGTTAGTCTAGTAACATTTGTTTGAGCATTATACACATACGAATTTTAAAAAGTGCTGTATATTACCTTGTTAAGGGTGTGATTATGAGATACTTTTGTGATTAACTGTCCATCATTATTTTGCTGTAGTGATAAAGTACGATAACACACGGTTAAATGATTTCCGTCATAATAGCATCAAAATTTGTTTTTATTTCCTATTTGAAAATTAATTAAATGTACATGCACAATCCTGCTGAGATAATATTAACTTGGTAGGCTTTATGGTATTTGTTATCATTGCTCATTCAATTTAAACATTTACAACAAGATAACTACCAGTTACCAGAAACTACCCTTTTCAACTCTTTCAAATTACCCTTTGTACAAATGTTGAGATCAGAACATGGCATGCTACAATTAGGTAGCTTCATTAGTGGAAAAGTTGCATTTCATGAATTTGTTAGCCTAAGGTCACAGATCATCTCATTTTTACTGAAAAATATTATTTATGCAACAAGGACACATAGGCTCGTTTTTAATTTTACGAGTACATAGTTTACAGCGATGCGTGCAACATACAAACGCGTATTTTTATAACACTTCTAAAGCAACGTGAGTGTGTGTGCAGAGTAAGAATGAATGTGATAGATAAAACGAACATGTTCAAAGCGTAAACTAATGGGTTGCAGGTGTAAGCGTAACAATCGTATGATATGATTATTACTCTTTCAAATTACCCTTCGTACAAATGTTGAGATCAGAACATGGCATGCTACAATTAGGTAGCTTCATTAGTGGAAAAGTTGCATTTCATGAATTTGTTAGCCTAAGGTCACAGATCATCTCATTTTACTGAAAAATATTATTTATGCAACAAGGACACATATAGGCTCGTTTTTAATTTTACGAGTACATAGTTTACAGCGATGCGTGCATCATACAAACGCGTATGTTTATAACACTTTTAAAGCAGCGTGTATGTGTGTGCAGAGTAAGAATGAACGTTACGAATGTGATAGATAAAACGAACATGTTCAAAGCGTAAACTAATGGGTTGCAGGTGTAAGCGTAACAATCGTATGATATGATTATGATGATTCATCCTATTGTGTAAAACAACATTCTAACTGATGTGTGATTCACTCTCGTGCCAGACCATGACATTTTATTGTTGCCTCTTTGCCTACTGCTGAATACCTCATTTCCCTTTGTATGCCAGCGTTTATTTTGGAGTCGGCATGATTTTGCAGTGTTTATAATTGTCTACTGTAGCATAGTGAAAGGTATTGCATAATTTTTAAGCTCAAAGGCACATGACATAACGTCTTTGATTTGATAAGTAAAAGGCATGGCCAACTAAACATTAATTATCATCGATGTTTTTATGTAAGTTATTTATAGGCAAAGTTATAATATTTTAAAAGTCCAGTCTAATAATCCGTTAGCCTACTTGCATGCAAACTCTCGTTGGGATGTTAGATGACATACATAATAACATTTATGCTATGGAAAGTGTCCTGAATGAAAGGAATAGTGATAACTACATATTGAATAGTGAATTCTTTGAAACGTAATTTTGAAAGACAAATTATCCAATAGATTCTGGGCTAAGGGTTAAACAATATCACATAATAACTAGACAAAATCGCTGTAGTCTAATAGGTGCACGATTTCTGGCTTTAAGGTGAACGTGTTAACAGTTTTACGTATTATTTAATGATCTATTGAATTTTTTATATTCGTTTTATTCATCTGTTGCCGAATAAATGAATAAATGTTTTTATCGCCACAATTAAAAATTACAACCTAAAGAATGGGATATTAAAATCTAGTTTGTATTTTGTGAGTGGAAATAGTTAAACATGGTAGTGTGACTTTCTACAGTATGCATGGTTTAGTTTACTAAAAAAAGGAGCCCTAACAGAATTTCTATTGGAATACAACTATAAAGCTCATTATCGTGCAAAACCTATTCTATTCACTGCCACATACAATTGGATGTGATTGCAAATATTATGCAATTACTGATGTTGGGCTTACCATCAACATTCGACAGTGTACTTTTGGTTGACCGTGAAATAAATACTAGTTTTACTTTAACAAAATAATTCAACCTAAATGAGCCTCATTTGTAAGGAACCTGGGCCTGGGTAAGATATAATCTCAACTGATCTATCATTATCATTAGCAATGTGTGTGGACATAATAGTCAGTTATGTTTCCTGCTGTCTAGTCGGCACAAATTGCTTGTTTCCTCTTAGTTTCAATGAATTTGCCGATAATAGAAATACATGCTATATATTTCGTTAAAAGATTTGTAAACTTTCCTGGACGAGATTATTCAGGGTATGTATAACAGCAACGCATGAACCAGAACATCATTCCTCGTCTTCCACTCATTTTCTCTGACTTGCTGACATTTATTTTTACACGCTATCTAAACGCTTACAGATCGACAATCTGTAAAAATCCCTTTAACCAAACATACACAAAGTACATTTGCTTTTGAGCTTTACTCGTTTTTATTATGCAATTCTGCATCCTCGACATCTGGAACATATCTGACTTTATCCACTTTCAAGCTTGGGTTTTTCTTCACTCAAAATCATGAAGATGGACACACATATGTCAGCAATAGTCATTTAAGCCTAGGTTTAGTAGTTTGTCACGGAATTAGTGCCACTTTTGGACGCATTACTTAGCGCATATTTAGAAATTAAGCGACATCTTCCTCTCCAAGAATACGAGATCCATTTTACTCGCAGTAAAAACCAGCATAATGGTGATGGCTTTTCATGTAATGCCCAATAACTGGTACTGTCACACCGTAAAAAGTAGGATTACTATTTCACATGAAGATCATGCAACATAATATATGCAACGACACTCTTCTCGTATCCTTAACTACCTACACGGTTACATCGAAACTAATGCAATGCACTAAATAAAGCTATTTCGGAGCAGGATGCATCATCATCCCATCATCATTATCATCATATAACATAAAATGAGTTTGCATGCATTTCTTCAGCCTCTTGATATTGCAGTAGGATTACTATTCACAGAATGTGTTGTGTAAATATGTACACACGTCGTGTGTTCTTCTTCAATTCTTCACTTCTTGTGCAGTTTACGTGTTATGTTATGTATGTGTATTAGTTACATATAGTCACGCGAAAATATACCTTATTACGCTAACGCATCTCCTCACATGCTCTCCTCTTCTTTGTGAAGGAGTTTCATTATTTATAACGAACGATACAAATATACAAAGAATATGAAACAAAAACACATTCATTTCATCAAGAGAGACGCATCTGTAATGCAACAATGAGTTCGGCTAAAGAAGAAGACAGCAAAGAAAAAATCTTTGTGAATACTCAACCATCATCTCTATTACTACAATCTATCTAGACGGGATGTTATGTACCTAAACTACCCAGAAGATACAAAATCCTAATCTTTACCATACCTATACCGATCTACATGCATAGCATAATGAGAATATTTTAGCGTATCATCCAAACTTCTCCATTAACTGCTCATCTCTGTTTAGTTTACAAAAAGCCTAATCATGATTTCATACTATGTGAATTTCTTCTCTGGATGGTAAAATACCATTGGCAACATCAGCATCACATATTATTCCTTGTACAAGATACATAATCGCATTCATTTCATCGGCGTCATCACACAAACCAACAACGTAAGCATTGCAATACATACATTCTCCGTACAAACAAGATCACCATCATCTCTCATGAAAAAGTATTGCAGTTTCTCACTCCCTCTCCTCGTCAACTCATATGGCGTGTTGTGGTTGTAGCCAGTGAAGCATGCCTATTATAGGTAGTAAAGAAAGACACAACCATGGCAGCATGTGCTATGTAAAATATCTCTACACACTAAAATAGTTACTCTTGTTCTGTTCTTCTGGTACACATCTGTGTTTTTTTTTGTTGTAGACCCAGACTGGTAGTGCGGGAGTAAGTGAGGGAAAATATAGGAAGTCAAAATATAAAATGCACCATATCCTCATGTAATCCTTGCCACACGTTTTCACACTCGTCCTTTTTGTCTTTGTGTGTGTTAACCAGTAAATGAATGCGAGCATTCCCATCCGCCGTTGTCATTGTCAGTTAGTACAACATAGGATACAATATTGTATGTGAAGGTAACTTGCCACATATCTTAACAATCATCAGTCAGTATCTCGTCAGCTTCTGGATCAAATGGACATCTTTGTATTTAGCTTGGCAAATTTTAACTGTTAAAAAATGACTAATATTTTAAATGACATATTGTATTGTAACCTTGACTCTGCTGTGCACTTTGACAATTTGCAATATGAATAATTGTGTGTGAGTTTGAATGCCAAAATTAGATTTTTATGAAAGTTCGGGGTTTAAGCTGGCGTCTCATTCATCAGTTGTTTGACGGTGTGATTTGTGTAGCGGCGCGGTGCCTTTTCATTTCTCTCAAAGTAAACGTTTCAACTGACAGGTTTGGAAATAGGATACAAATACGGTTGGAGAGAAAAGGGACGTGTTCAATTTGTCACATTGAATATAAGTTGTGGCAACCATTAGATGGGATGGTGATGATAGATCAAAAAAGTGCTGTTTTAAATTAAAGCAAGAAGTGCGAGGATTTGTAAGGTTGAATTGGTTTCTTGCCAATATTTTTGTGATGAAAATTGGTTTTGGCAAAGTGTATTGCCTAATAATATTTTGAAGTGGTGACAACTTTTTAGGAGAGCACGTGGCTGTCATTGTGTGTTTGACAGAAGATAACAATTACGGTTATCAGTTTCCGGTACAAGTTTAAGTCTTGGAGTTACGTGAGGTATGTAAATATATGTTATGTTAAGTCAGGTATAATATTACAATGCAAACCTTGAACTTGAGTTTGTTGTCGTATAGTAATTTGCTTATCGGGGTTGATAAGGTAAT
>JAHZNG010004099.1:0-13862 GCA_027744375.1 Orchesellides sinensis | reverse complement strand
TACATACATACAGTCATATAAGTACATTCATAATCATAATATAATACATTGCATTGTTTAGATTTCAAAGTATATCAGCATGATATGCAAAATGCTTGATTCTTAATTTACTGTATTCATCAAAATTAAATTTCTCTGTAGTCTAATATAACGTAAACATAACATTCGATCAGTTCATACTAAACACGGTAATTCCGAATATGATTCTAATGAGTAAAGTAAGCAGCTGGATTTACTAATAATCCATGATGGTAGAAGTTTACCGAAGCATTTACTTCTTTTATAGATTCCAAAACTTAAACAGCATTGTATTTATAAACAAAGCATCTTCAGTTGGTGTCTGCCATTCTTGCACTTCCAATATCCGGGTTATCAAATTCAAGCACACCCCTCTGCGAAATTACATGTAATGTTCCTGGAGGGACTTTGTAAGATGGCTGAACTGGTGGCGCTGCATTTTTATTGAAGAACACGGTATAGTCTCGGATAACTCGCTTGGGCCTAGACGCATCATGAATTACTTTCTCACTTGTGTCTAAGTAAAAAAAAAGAAGACATGGGTCAAGTCAAGTCAGAATTACGTCATGTAAAATATAATATAACTTAAACAAAATAGTTTCGACTTTCGAGCAAAACGTATAGCATAGCGAATAGCGACGTTGAAATGTTAACCTTGAGACCAAAATGATATGTCCAAGGTGGTATTGCTGTGACTGTGTGTGACAGTAATAATAATTTAATGCATGGCTTGCTTTATCGTTCTGAATGTTTGACGTAAACTATAACTACAAGTTGCTTCAGTACTGCCAAAAAACGAATTCTACGATAAATTATTCGTCAAATTTTTCCTTCAAGTAGAAAAAACCTATTCGCAGCCCACAATTTCCTATTATTGTTTAGACTTCACAGATCTGCTGTCTTTTGCTAACAAATTTAAATTTTAAAACTGATGTAATTAGCAATTTGTAGAATATGATGGGTGCTATATGAAATGTTATGCAACTCACCGATAGGTTCTGGAGGTGGCCAAACGTCTTCGGAAAGTGCAGCTGGTTGCTCGGCATAAATTGTTGGAGCGGCTTTGTAGGTTCCTGTTGGTCGAAAGGCTTCGTCATTTAATGGAATTTCATCTTTCAGTTGAACACTTGTCAATGGATTTTCATCTTGTTTGCCTTCATCATCGTCCTTTGGTGGCCATGTCACCTTTTTGAACTCTGCGAAAAAGAGAAAGAAAATTTACTTTCATTTTGTGTCAGGCCGACAAAAAAGAAACGTAGAACATCATTCCTCTTGGTTTTTTCCAACTAACTCATGTCATCACTAATCTGACACTTTTGTTGTGTGAATTTAATCACTTATAGCTATGTTATCTGGTACAAGTTAAAAATATATTTGTGTAGCATGTATCTTGCATTTTTCTTGAGTCAGAGAGTGAGTTTTAGCATGTAAGAATGCATGGATCAGAAACGCTGCCAAGCATTTTTTGTCTGTTGTGTTCCAAAGACCATTAAAGTCTAGGAGAGCTTAGATGTTCGAGAAGACAAGTGTATTTATGTCATGGTCCCAACCCAACTCGGCTTCAACCTTTCTTCAGTAATTATAACGCCAGCCATGCATGAATATAGGCTCCAAACTAAACTGTACCGTTGAGCTCTATAAAATTGCTCTCTACTTTGTGACAGAATGAAAAGTGATGTTAGCCAAATCAGAAAAGCATTGGCTACGTCATTGTCTATCTTATCGTAAATTTCAAACTGATTCAACATAGGTAATCATTGTGTGCAGCTAGTTTGCTATGTAATTTTTTATGTAGAGATATACAAGAAACTTCTTCAGATTGGATTGCGGATGTTATTTTATATTCTTCGAAATCTTCTGGTTGGTTGTTGGCGAATGGATATTTATCGTTTCTTTCCGTAGCCTTGTACTTTATTGTGTTGTAAGAAGTAATGCCAATGGATTTTTTATACTTTAAATGATGACTCTGAATCAGTTGTATGCATCTAACAACTGCTTTATTGTTTGAAGTTCATGTTCAATTCAGGTGACCAAGAACTTAGGTTGGACGTAGGAGAAGAGAATACTAAAATTAGAACTTCAAACTTTGATTGCAATTGACAAAAAATATAAACAACTGAAATCGAAACTTGATTGTATTCTGTAACATTGAATTGCATTTGAGTGGAAGGATTAGGATTAACCAATCACTTACAATTGTGTCTAACACTTCGTCATTGGGAATTTGGGAATGCCAAATGCGAAAAAAGCTTTTACGTTAAAGCCAGGGCTAAATTTGCGCCATTGAACAGCTTGAATTCTACCAAAATGGGCATGCATTTTTACGAAAACTCATTTTCCTTACGAAGTAATCAGAGAACTTCATTGAAGTGTTGTACAGAAAGGATTTTCTAATTTTTGACCATGAATATGTACTTGGGATATTGAATGTATGAATGTATGGATTTGATCGATTGACAGTGACGTGGCGTAACAATAATTGTCATGCTGGGTGTCATTTGTCTCTTTTAAGTAACAACGATAAGCAAAGATTGCATCAAAGTAGACTTACGATTAGAACATCTGGCAAACACGCTTGGAATAGTTTTCTGAGATGATTTTGGTGGCCAGTCCGGCGTAAACTTGGCTGGTCGGATGATGGTTTCCTGATCCTGTTCCTCCTCTGTCATTCTGATTTCTGACACAACCATGATTTCAAATACACTTCAGTATGTATATTTATTTAAATGGAGCTCACTAAATTACTGTCGTCAACGTCAGTTCTACAGTCACAGAATGTTCTCTACACCTGTCAAATTAGTTGATACGATTCTATGAATTTCTAGCTTTTGATTTTTAATAACATGAAAAGATTAATTATTACTTTATACATATACTATTGGTAAGTAAAGCCAGTCTAAGAACAGGACAGTCTAGTGTGTGTTAGAATAAGGCAAATTATTAGAGAAGGAGTGTACCTATTGGTATTTGGTATATATGTAAAGCACTTGTGCGAATCCCTTAATAATTAATAGGCGTGTTCGGAAATTTACCGTATATACTTCACTATTATCTCGAACAAAGCAAAGCAAAGGTTTCTAATAGGTAATAGAAATCAGGTATGGCTAAATTTATAAAAAATTATGCCTTTCCTTATCGGCACTACTCACAATAAATATGTACTTCAGCGGCACCAAGACCACAACCACTAAAGAAAATTTTACTGTTTCCAAACAAGCTTTTCCACGTACCTCCAAGTCAATGTTCACTGCACTCTTGCAACTTGCCAAATGACGAAAGATATGATGACGATACGGTAACTACTCCTGAATCTTTAGAAACATAGCCTAAATATGAAGCGTTGCTCTTCGTATCATTTATACAGCGCGCATCAGTAAGTAGAAGTCATGTCTGTAGTCTACAATGTGGTATGATATGAGGGCATAAAGTCATTTTAGTCATATGACGACATAAGATAACAACTGGTTACCTACATTTCACCTCGCACAACTTAAACTAAGGACCACTGTAAAAATTTCTTCAGGATAGTGGGAAAGAGAAGTCTGTAAACTGTAATGTAACAGACGACTTGTTTTGTTGTTCTCGTCTTTTCCATATATTATGTTCTATATAAAGTCAGTTTGAATCATATATTATGGGAGCACGTCTCGAACATTTGATACATGGAGGAGCAGAAAGAAACGGCAGTTTTTTAGGCTTAAAAATAGACTCTATTGGCATCCCCCTACACACGCGATATAGGTTACCAGTCTGCAACTGCTATTCCAAACCATAGCCCATGGCATGCTTGAAATGTAGCTTTCAGAACTAATTTGCATTTTAATATGTAGAGACGTTCGAAACTCATACTCATATTGCATATTATATGGATGCCTTCTTATATCCTTATAAGTGACTCATCCACTTGCTCATCATCAGTTTTAAACGATCAACAAGTCCACTTGCCTTGCCACCATCAGCACCACGTTGTGGTCTTTCTGTTTCGGTGGAAAGGAATTCACCACGAGACAAGGGTAACCAATGTCTTCCTAAGCTTTTCAAACTATTAAATATATGGTGTGTGAAGAAAATTGGCGAACATGCTAGAGATACAGTTGCTGAAGCTGACTGATGGTGGTTAATGTTCATCTGTCGTCCTTCCATTGTAAATAGGATAGTGTTTTTCTTCTTGTTGATGTTTTGTTAAAAGTTGTGTGCATGTATAATCTTTTCTTAGCATCTTTCTGCCAGTAAAACTAATTGCAACAATTAATCCCTTAATGATGGAGTCAATCTGAAATCAGCCTTCATTATTTTATATAATACAAAGGCGATAGGATTGTTTGATGGAACAAGTTGATTGAATTAATTAAGGGTATTGGCAGAACTACATATGTAGGTACGTATGATCCTGTACTGAATCAAGTAATGACTCACTATGAATGCATTGACGTTTGGGTAAACGCTTCTTAATGTGGAATCACGTGGAACCGTAGAACGCTTCTGGAATTAATCCAAAATGTTTTTGGCTATTTTTATTGGTTACAAGTTACAATAATTGCTTTTTTATCCTCATCAGCTATTAACATGTCATCAAAGGAAAGCTGCCTTCGTACAAACATATAGCATAGCTATACCTACATCAAGATCAGTCTTTTTGTAAATTTGTAGTTTTTATATGCAAACGAGAAGCTGTATCTGTGAAAAATGTGAAATTGCCTTTACTTAACATGAATCTTTCCACAAGAGCGCAATTACTCTATTGATAATTATTCTTAGTTTCTACGAACATACAAATCACACCCATAAAATCACCGTGTTAGTGTTGGTTGGGTGAGTGTGAAAACTGACATTAGTGAGGCAGGGCACTAATTTAATACAGTTTTCCATATATTTTAAACTTCAGTTCAGACCCGAGTATTTTGATTAGTCATTCAAATTCGCAACGGACCTTGGTACTTATGACACCGTAACATGTACAAGAAACCATAAAAATTGTTTATACCTAAGCTCATGGCCAGCTCAAGCATACTTTTTGCCTCCAACATTGTCATCATTTTAGACTGCCTACTGATTTCTGCAAGCAGAAAACCAAACCTCGCCGGATTAGCCCGATTTAATAAAATCATTTGGAGAAGCAAGAATAAGATAATCTTAAAAGAACGTAAACACGCAGAAATGCTGTATATCTTATCTTTTTAAGTCACTAGAGATTGTGGAACTAGGAAGAAAAACTGATTTTTTATCAAGATGCACAAGAGTACGTGCAAGCGACCGCAAAGGAAAGATGCAGATTTACACGAATCTGAAATTCAAGTAGGATACATATAATATAAACCTTTCACTTCATGTTCAAAGTTCCTCCGGAGACATAATAAGACTAAAGAACTTTTGAAAGCAAAATACTACTGTCGCCCACGCAAAAGTTTGCTTTTCAGTTAGTTTTTCTTTATCGTCTTCCTCTGTGTCTGTATATAATGAAAAACATAGTCATGCTTTCAAAAGAGTAAAGTAGCATCACATATTTTTGCCCACCCACTTAAAATGCATACTTTTTGGCTGACGACGCGATGCTGACATACTCCTGGCAGAATAAGATCAGAATAACGGATCGGTGGAAACAAGAGAGGTGAAAAGGATATGCATACAAGAAGATAATGATATGATCATGACACGAAATACCATTCTCTTGGAAGTCTTGGAGTATCATACTGCCATATTATCGAATCAAGTCGTTAGCCAAGAATCCATGCAATAAAGGAATGTGCTAATGCCAGCAAAAAGTTCCATATGTAAAGTAAAATGCATGTTTATTCTACTCAGCTTTCTTCCTCAATAGAAAGTACTTTTTCCATTATAATGATGATGCCTTCTGTTTGGTACGCTTAAATGTTTAAAATGTTACGGAACGGAAAATTGTGCGATTTTCTTTGTGACAAGGCCACCCTCCAACTTGAACGAAAATCATTAAACCAGCCAGCCAGTTTTATAGGTGACGTGATGGGATTTTCACTTTTCCTTTTGTGATACTAAAATGCTGTCCCTAAATTATAGAATTCCAAATTCTGACGTAAATTCTTGTACATGCTTATAAAAAAGTTCATGTAATTTCGATTCATTGTTTGACCTTATTTTACCTTGACTGTAAAACTAAAAGTAGTTCGCCAATATGTAACGCTAATTAACGTAGTTAATTGTATGTAATATGCTCATAAGGTTATAGCCCACGTATTGTAATTCACACCGTCTTAATATTTCCCCATAGGGTTATCTAACATGTAATAACTTTCATGGTTCCGGCTTCCGGTCTGCATAGACTTCAGGAATCATCATAAGATCCCGCATCAAAATTAACAATACTTAGCTTCCATGCAAAAACCGTTCCTATTTCCACATTCAATTTAATAATTTTAATGTATTTAAACATGATTATATTATAACTGAACATTAATTACAAACCCAAGACAAAAATTATTTATATGCTTTAAGCTTTGATCATGACTGACATCATGAGCTGGCATGCTTACGCCAAGGTGTTAAAAATGCATATCATACATATTTTATCATATACGCATACACATAGGAATTTAATTATAGCCCACTTTAATATTCCAACAATTTAAGTTTTTGTGGACTTTAATAATTAATAATCCAACAATTAAACTTTTTAGGGAACTGAACATCCAGACCTACTTTATTATCTCACTGGTTGTATGCTTTTTTATCAACTTTTTATTGATGTGCAAGCCATACTAGCTTTGTCTATGTGTCTCGCTCTTCACTGAACCCCAGGAAGGATTTGTAAGCCTTTACTTACGCACAACCACCACAGAGCCGCTTCATTTCAAAGGTGGTATCTCCATCTCACCTCAACTCAACAACAACAACATTGCATCACAAATACTACCTACTCCACAAATACACATATGAACAGTGTCAAAATAGTAATCTAGCCAGTGATGCGTATAAGTACCACTGTGCCAGAAATATTATTTTAATCCTTCCTTCCGCAAAATTATTTAATTAATTATATTATATTTTCAATGAGCCACAATGTACCTTAACCCTTTGTGTAATTATTACAGTATAACAGTCTTTTAGTTTGTGTAAAAAAATGGAGTATTTTTAGCCCAAAAAAGTTGTTAATTTATTATTCAGTTTTGCATTTTTGCATGTCATGCATTTTCAGTTTTGAACCGGAAGTGACGTCGTAAATACTAACGTAAGTTTAATTATGTGTGAATTTTGATTTGAAAAATCTTATTAAAATATTCCTAAAATTTTCGAGTGTATTTTCTAAAATCTAAGCCATATTGATGCAGTTTCGTACGCTTTTACCATACGTAGATTATCTATGTTGATAAGCATCTCGGTGGTATTGATTAATTATTGGTGTTTTTTTTTGTATATTTTTTAACAGATTTGATAAGATTTCTAAGATAAGCGAGGACTGTATTTAAGTTAATGAGAAGGAGCCACTAACAAAAAATTCTCCATACACAGAAGTTTGAGAACGAGCTTGGCTGAAAGATCTTACTTTTATTTTTTTAATACTCTTCTGAAAATGTCATCGTTAAACGTGATTAAGGATGAAGATGGTGAGAATGTTTGAGATGAAAAGCAATAATGTACGTATGTATGTATATGTGTAGATGATAATTTGTATAAATTTTATGTATTCTGTGTGTTTGCAAGGCCAAACGTACATTCCTGCAAGTCAACGTCCGGATGGTACCTGGCGGAAGCCTATAAGGGTTAGGGATGGTTATGTACCTCAAGAGGAGCAGCCTGTGTATGTGAGTAAAGGGAAGCAGCATGCTCAAGAGCGATCTCAGTACCCAGTGGGAATGACCATGTCCGACGTTCAAAAGTTCAAATCTGGTGGAGAAATATCTGTAGGATATTTTGAAGTTGGGAATTACGAGCCTACGCCTACCATTCCTGGGTTAAATTTTATTGAATCTTCATCAGACGCTGATAAGCCAAAAAGTAAATCGAAAAAGTCGAAAAGTAAAGCTAAAGTAGAGGGTGGGGAGCAACAACAACAAATTGGTTCTGGAACTACTGCGCCTTCATCCACCGTCACAGCCACCTCTGCGGCAAATCAACAAACAGATCCTAATAAAAGGCTAAGAAATCTTAGGAAACGACTGAAAGAAATTGAAGCGTTGGAACAAAAAATTGCGACTGGAGAGCTCAAGTCTCCAGAAAAAGAGCAGGTTTGGAATGAATATGTTTATAAGATGAATTCGCTTGGGCAATTGTAATTTGTACAAAAAGATGTAATTTAAGTTTGTGCTATTTGAAAGCTATTCCTTGTGTAGGTATAAGTATACTCATTGAATCGCTCTATCAATGAGGCTCAGTCGTTTTAAACTATAAATAATAGTCAGATAGATGTAACAATGCTTCGTTTATTCGCATTAAACAAAGTCGCGATAGGTTAATTTTTTTACGAGAATACTGGATTTGTCATTTATGGCTACATACTTTGTATGTCCTTATGCTAGGGCCTACATTTATATTGTGATTAATTGTTGAATAAATGAAGGGAACGAGATTGATTTATAATATGACCTACAAAAAAATTTGTTTAACTACAGAAATCGTTAGATTCAACATGCATAATATGCATACATCTATTCGTTCATGTCGTGCATGTGTAAATTAGTGTCGCTTTTAGCATTATATGTTTGCTTGCTTTGAGTCCTTCTTTTGTGGGTTGTATTGATCCACAAAATTGGTTATATGTTGTTGGTTGTATTCATTTATTCTTATGCTACTATTTTTGCAGCTGGAAAAGATTCAACGAAAGGATGAGGTGCTGGATGAAATCGATGAGCTGGAAGCAATTATCGGCCGCCTTACTATTTGAATTTTTGGCAGTGCTTCAGGGTTATAAGATTGATATTGAGAATATTAGTCCTTTGCAGATAATATATAGTAGATATATAAAACTATGTACGGACAGTTGGGTTCATGTACTTACAAGATCGACAGCTTCAGAGAAAGCTAATATTTTATTTTATTGAGAATTTTAAACAACAAACATTTTAGCCTTTCTTAATCCAGATACTGTAATCTTCTTCTGGAGTTAATATATATTATATTCTGTCTAAATCTGAAATTCGGATTTCAAGATAAGATGAAGTCATTGATTTGATGTAGCAATGGATTCTTTGTTTTATTGTAGATAGTTTTGAAATACATCAACAGATAAAACTATACCACTTAAGGAACAAAGCGTACATAATATTACGATTTCTGGAATCAGTTCCCCCAGCCCAAACAAATTCAAACGAATTAGAATAGAATATGAGTGACTCCCTGTATGTATATAATGTAAATAGAACTGCAGTAAGGTATATTGTAAAAATAAGATTTAGTGACTTGTGTTCTTGTAAGCTTAAGGTGTATTGAACATTGCTGCTTATCACATACTATTGAGGTATATGACCGAAAATAAATTAGATGTTAATAACGTAACATGGGTAATATGCTTGATTTTGAAGAATTTCATATTAACTTTATGTTACAATAACTCGGTAATAATGCATCATATTTAATTATCAAAACTAAACCAAAACAGCTTATACGACAAGCGTTAAGGCTCTGCCATTATGCTGGCTGCTCAAATTTACATGAGCACAAAGTAGATTTTTAAAAATTGGAATCGAATACTTTGTTCCACTTTCTTATATACTCATGAGCTGTTTTTAAGTGGAAAATATAGTTTTGCATGCAATATTTTATTTTAACCTGATTGTAAAACGTCCTATCTATTTACGCTTAATAGCAAGCATAAAGTAAAGGTTAGTTGTTAGTATATCTCGGAAGTTTGCTAAACTCACCGAACCTAAACATAAATCGAAAAGAAATCAAAACGAATAACATAAATGACTAGGAATAAATTTAAAATTTGCCTTTAGCTAACATTTCCGTTTGTATTTTAAGTATTTTTAGCTATATTTTAAAACGCTATTACTGTTGGATGGAATCCAGAAATATAATTTCCCAATTAAATACTTTACATGATCGAGATTAGCTGTAAGGATAATATGGCTATTTTTAAGTTCCTTTAAGAATTTCATCAGGCTGTAGTAGCTTATTAAATACTGTAAATTGCATGAATGCATGGCTTCATTGTTTCAATTTTTTTTTTTCAAAATGAATAATACGATTTTTATTTCACTGACAGGATAAAATATTTTCAAACAGCACTTTAAAATAATGTTTTATGATAAATAATAAATTTCATCCATAGAGATGGATGACGGGAAAGATCCTAAAACGCTTGCAGCGTTGCCTCTCTGAATGGCAAGGCTAATCCGTTGAACTAAATAATACTTAGCCTTAGGGTCTCCTGTTACTGCATGTAAAGAATTGCCAATCTCGTCAACTAAAGACTTAGCTTCTGAGCACCACGGCCCCATTGTCTCCACGGCGAAAGCTTTAAAAATATAATTCTGTTGCTTAATACCTACGTATTTTCCATGCTTCATCTTGCATGCTGCCTCTGCTGCTGAGCCGGCCTGAATAGAAGAGGATAAAAGATGGGAAGGAGCTAGGGTGTCGACACAGGTTGCATCCCACACTAGACTTTGTCCTTTTGACCACGGTATCTCGGTCATTCCATCAGGGCGCTTTAAGTCATCACGCATTAAATGTTTAGGTTCAAGTCTGGATGGAAAGCCTATTGAAACTAGGGCACGTTTTATAATGTCATTAAGAGCGGCGTGTCTCGGGAATCTGCCTGAACTTTTTTTACAACTTAATGAATGTATTCCTTTACTGTCCACCATGATAGCTTCGTCAGTCGTAGAATTACATGTGCAAGCGTGGGGTTCGCAGACGTTTGTTCCCAGGCGAAGTCCAGCACAAATACGGAATGTACAATTATCCAAGAAGGTACCGACATTATTCGAAGGAAAGGCGTCCAGCCAAGCACCAGATTCTTTTTCTTGGACAGCCTTAAATCTAGCTTGATCAATGGGATGGTTGAAGCTAAGCTTCTTATCTATAGTGGCTTTTATTTTAATTTCGTCCCAGTTTCTTTGCAACTGCATGAGAGGGGGGACCGTCATTTCGTATTCTGATTGCCATTGTACCAGGGCATCATTAGTCTGATTTGATTGAATCAAGTCAACAGAAATGTTGAGAATGTAGGAGACCAGATCCAAGGAACCAAAATATGACGATAGGTAAGCTGGTAAGCAGATATCAGAAACTTTTCGTATTCCCATTCCACCATAACGCACTGGTAAAGAAGCCTGGGTCCACTGAGTTTCGTCAAGACATGTATTTAAAACAAGCTCCAAAGCGTTTTTGAATTCGTTGTCGACTTCATTTAGCAAGTTAATGTATCTCCATAGAGGGATTGTGCGTAAGATATAAGTAAATCGAGGGACAGCCATACAATGTTTTAATAAAAAGTATGCTACGTGTGCATTTAAATTAGGGAGGCGTTGGAACAGCGTACGTATCTTATCAAAACGTTTTCTAACAAATTTTTCTGTTGCTTCTTCATGTAAAGGAGCTCCCAGCAGTGACCATTCATTTGGTGAGATCGTTCTTATGCCCGGTAGAATTGATTGAAACGTTTCCTCGACGGCTGGGTCAGGATGAGACAAAAAATATAGCTCGCATTTTTCTGGGTTTAAATTTAGCCCAATCGACTTACATCTTTCAATTAAAATCTTGGTCCACGTTGTGATGGAATTACTTTGTTATTGTAAAAAAGTAAGGATGGGCATGAGTATTGTTGGTACATAAATGGGTAAATGGCGGGCGTTTTTTCCTTCATTTCAGATAACATTGTGTCACGTTCCAAAGAGTTAAACGCGTTTTCATAGTCCACTTTCACTAAAACAAAATTGGACCCTGCGTTGTTATCAAGAAAAAGCCGTGTAGCGTGTATTGCTGCTTCACATCCTCTTTTTGTAGCAAACCCAAGCTGGTAAGGTTGAAGATATTCACTCATGTCTTCTCTGATATTAAAACAACATAATTTGGCTACCAGTCTTCTAAAAACGTTCCCAACTGCAATTGGTCTGATTCCGCCATCCTTCTTGGTGAGTGCGCATAATGAGGCACCATATATAAATTTACAAACTTCTGGCTCCACCTTTCCACTCAATAGTAAATTGCAAAGTTTAGTTAAGGACGTTAAGAGATGTTTTCCAGCTTCACCAGCAGAAGCAGACAAAAGATCTTTGAGATGTTGGGGTTTAAAGCCATCAATACCTCCTGCAGATCCACAAGGAAAGGAGTGTATTGCACTGAAGACTGATTTCTCGTCTGTTTGTAAAAATACAGCATTATCCAATGGTGGATCAGGAAAATTCAGCTCCCTTGATGGTGGCGGATGTTTTTTAAGGAGTTTATTGTAAGTATCATTGTTGTTTGGAGCTACTGTGTCCGAAGAGGTGACTAATCTCATGGCTCCACGTATGTCAAAATCTTTAACTTTGGCTTCAATCCGCTGGTAAATACTGACTTCCTTTTTCTTGTCCTTAGGTATAGCATTTGGTTCAGAAAAAATACAGATGTTATCCTTTAAATGCTGGGTTAAAGATTTATTATTGGTGAGTTTGTGTGGTACGTTAAACGCTGAATAGGAAAAGGTGAGCAACTTCCTCCACGCTGGAATATTATTTTTAGTGACAACTTCATCTATAACTTTTGAAAGTTCTTCTGCTCCCATTTTACGGACTCCCGTTGGTACTCTGTTCACAGTTCTTACATGGTTTTTAAGAGAAGAAAGGCAGGATGTTAAATCTTCAGAGAATGGGAGATCGTTTGTTATTCTCTTCTTGCATTTAAGATAAAGTTCATCTATCTTCGTTGTGATTTCTGGTAAATGGTAACCGATTAGGTCAAAACAGCGTTGTTGCAAGTCTGATTTCTTTCCGTGCTTATTTTTCCCCGCAAATTCAAGTAGGAATTTCAGTTCCGAAACTCGGAAAGCCTTCACCTTGTCCTTTAGAGCTTCAGTCTCTGAAACCTGCGCATTTGTCTCTCGTTTTCTTGTACATGTACGACAAAGCCATGGAACAGTTGTTTCGCCCATCCTTCTTGCCTCGTTATTGCTGATTTCCACACAGTCACTGTGAAACCAGGTCCTTCCATCTTCACAAAAAATGCCTAATCTTTCCGCTGAGTACTCTACTGAAAAATTGCAGATGGGACAGATGTTGATTTCAAGGTCGTTCTCCTGGGGGTTTGGAGAAAAAGAGAAGCCTTCCTCGTTGTTATTTTCATCAAAAATCGTCCCAATTTGTGACGAAGATGGAACCTCAACTTCAGAGACTGTAGCCATCAGTGTGCTAGCTACGTCAGGTCTGCTCCTCATCCAGGGGTTCATTGAAGTCATTATGATGATTTTAAATCCTTCAGACTGCAGGTTCTCCGTGGAAAGCAAATGTTGATTGAAAAGATTGCTTATATGACGCTTATATTGCTTATATATTGTTTCAATTTGTTTTCCTTGTCTCACCTTACCGATTCGCCAGGTGCTGTCTGTTTATTTATGTAAGTTCTGCACTTTGTTGCTAACATACACCTCGTTTAAAACGAAAGAAATCAGTAACCAGAAGCCGTGACCGCGGATTCTCTTTTATACTCGTACATAATCGCGTACCTGTAGCTATCTAAAATGATCCTTTCTATAATTCTGAAAGTTCATAATTTTCAGTACCCTCAAGCTATCAAAACCGAAAGACCGTGACATGTTTTGTTTCACAAAAATTTTTATTTCATTCTACGTGTATTTTTTGTGCTTCTCAATTGTCTTTTAGTTTAAAAGAAGTACAAATTGATGTTTCTTAGTTATTTCAAAGACTCCGTGAGCTATGCTGGTTTGTAAA